>JAWPHD010007730.1:0-124716 GCA_037043455.1 Cyrtodaria siliqua
CGTGTTTGTTTCTTTGTTTTGTGGTTGACTGTCCTCCTTGAATGCTACTTTCCCTGTCCGATCTTTTTATATTTTTTTAATTTCATAAGGTGACTGACATGAACCTTATATATACCGAATAATATAACTACTGATTGTGAATACTTGTCATTGTATACAGTATATATGTATCTTTTTTGCAAATGTACTGAAATACTTTGCGCAATAATACACACATAAATATTTTATGAATGGAAAGTTTCAATAGCGTAGTTACCCGGATGTCGAACATCTCATTATTATTAATTCATTTCATTCGATAGTGCAGCAGAAACTCGATAATTATCCATTCATTCAGAACCATTAATTTGAAAATGTACAATCAATGACGAAAAATAAGCAATCAATTAACACATTTTCCGCCCCAATTTCTAAACCAGTAAGCTAAACATGCCGCTCATGCGTGGCCTGCAGCGTGACCTATATAATGAGCTTTACCGTCAAATTGGGAACTAAATGTCCGTAAATATTGTAGTTATTGTGCCTCGTACTTTGAGAAATAGTATAGCATCTACTAAAAATAAATACACAAGATGATGAGAAGAATTTGTCAAGAAGTGCTCATTTCTACTACCAACAACAACAAGGTAAACAAATAAAATAGTTTAAAGGGACACACGGCAATCTTTGCATTACGGTAAAGAGAAAAAGAAAAATCCAAATGTTTTGGCATTTACCCATGCAGTGTTTATTTTTTTGCTGGAATTCAATAAAAAAAAAATTATCTCACAGTGTATCAACAGGAAATATATTGGAACATACACTCGAAAACCAAAACCGACGCGGTTGCAAAAAATAATTCCGTCCCAAGCATTTTTCGAAAATTAGAAAAAATATTTTTTTCAATGTTGTGTTGCCAGATTCTAAGAGTGACTTAAAAAAATCAGTCGACAAAAAGTGGTGTAAGTAACAAAATATTAACGCAGTATACTATTTACCTACCTTTTATTTGCTAGATATAATGGTTTTCATTCCAAAACAAAAGTAAAGTATGATCGATTGCTGTATAAACAAGTGTTGTCAAAATGAATTTTAGGCTTTGTGAAGCATACATTACGTGGTCCCGCCTTAATTCCATTAATAGGTAGGAAAGCTTATATTATCAGGAATTTTATAACGTTTATTTCGACACTAAAACATGTTTAAAAACATTTTTTACTGAAATATTTGACATATTTGGACTAGGAATATCACAACCCTTATTTTTTGGAGATGTGGTCTATAAACTTCGGAAGTTAAAGGGATCTTGCGGGTTTCCTGACCACTTTACAAAATTAATCAGGAAGTTCGTCAGGAAAGGGTACGAACCTTTAGTATTACAACGCACTGCATGTTTAGTGATTGACCCCTCTACAGTCAGCCACTACGCTTCACTTTTCCTTTGTGCGATAACTGGACAACCTCTTGGGAATCTATGATTGCACCTACTGAAACTCCTGTTAGTTACTCTGGATATGAACTTTATTGTTCGAGAATTCCTTTTGATGGGATCTAGTTTTGTTTACACTGTCTTATCTATTTGGGCGATGAAGACAGGATAATAGCAAGGATTGTGTACACATAAAGTCGATTCGAGCTAACCTGTAGGCCTTATTGCCTACTGACCACTCAAAGACGGTAACCCTGTCTTCACCACCCTTTCTGTGTATTGTGTCTTTTTCATTGTACAATTAATTAAAGTTCTCCGGCCATGTTTTGTTTCATGAACATGTTTATGTTTATTTAAATCGAAAGCAATACACAACAATAGATAATTACAATTCACACATTGCAATATCTGTGAAAAGCGAGTATAAGATTTCTTTGATGAGGTAGACAACCTTGAACAGGTAAATTAATCCACAGGTAAATGCATTTATCAATTATCTGGTAATAGTTGTGCAGCTATACAATTCAGATTTACCTCATTTCCCCGTGCAGTCACGCAGTGGTAAAAGTAGTATCTACGTCATGCAAATAATACTTATTTTTAGATACAACTTAGTAGCGTTTTCACTATATGTTTCTCTCCGAGAAATGTTGATATGATGTTTAAGAGTTAAATTTGCTAATTGATAATACTACGCAAAGGATGGTGATGCGATTGCGTTTGGACGCTGTGGTTTCTATATCCTCTATCTCATTATTTTATTTCATACCCCAGCGAACCCCGGTTTCCTTTCTTGGAGAAGGAGTTGGATGGAGTATGAAAGTTAATACTCAGATCACGTAATGACGGATGGCTGTGACAAGATTTTAAACAGATCCCTGAGCATCTATTTTCATTTCATCTAACCATATCAGGCATGAACACATAGCAAGAAAAAATAATCTGTATTCATATTCGACGCCTAGAAACCCTGAAATACACAGTAGGGTCAACACTTTTATGTTTATGGTGAAAAATCTTGCTTTTATTCATATATGTATTAGTATTTGAATTGACACCCAGACCGATTCGAATAAGCTTGACATGAAAGGCATGCACTTTCTTTACGTAACGTCGAGAATGGACATTTAATTGATGTAGTCTGATCCGAGATGCATTAACACTAATTAGACGTGCTGGAACACGTTTGAAGTCTGTCTTTTTTCTAGTCCTTGCAGATGAATTTGTAGCTATTTGTGATAAAATGTTAATTGTATGGGTTCTTAACATCAGCATATCCACTAAAATTAGGTATTATTTATCGTGTTTAGGTATACAGCATTTACTTTACGGAGTTGTTTTACTGACAATTTGGACACTTACACTAAGACGTTTGTGAAGCACTTATGCTTTGTTAAATAATATTTGTGTCAGGTATTGAACTTTTTAACTTGACATTAAAGGGACACTGTCCGTAAGTGAGCAGATATTGAGCATAACCAAATAACTGGCTTACTTTTATTCAGTGAAATGTATACATGAAAACATGAGGATAGACCCTAAGAAGTATGTAAGGAATACATTCGTGAGTTTGAAAAAAAAAAGTTTTAATTATTATATGTAAATAAAGTGGGACCCACAATATTTACCTTTTTCTGCGATCACGTGACTTCCATTAGCGCATTAGGTTTTCACCACAGTATGTATTGCGAAATATGTATAGCCCGCTTAGCTCAGTCGAGAGCGTGATCGACCACTTTACGCTCACGCACTCTTATTACTGTGAGTGTAATTTTAGTTTGGGCTGTGAGTTCAAACGCACAGAGCGGATTTACTTTTTTTGTAACGCGATTGAATTCCGTTAAACAATCTTGCTTTTAATTAGTAAATATTCAATAATGTTTAGTGTGTAATGTTTGCGAACATAATTAATGTGTGTTTTATAAGCTAAACGTTACGGACAGTGTAAAGATGAATAAAAGGCCAAATAAGACATCACAAACACAGAAGGGTTGCCAATAGGGCTACTACCTTGGAACGGCCAGTGGCAAAATAGGCCGCTTGGGGGTTAAACCAGGTTCTAGGGTGCACCAGACTTCACACTTACCCTACTGTCATCCCAATAAAACGGGACAGTGTAAATAAAGAAATCCCCGCCATGAACTATTCTCTAACCAGCAAGGCAGCATTAATAAGCAATATAAATAAAACAGAAGGATGCTCGAGTATATATAAATACAAAAAAAAAACAATAGCCTAGAAAGTCACAAAGAAGGTACTCATTGACTTGACAGAAGCATTAGAAACAAGGGAATAAACCATTGAGTCAATGAATACTTGCTGTGTGGTTTTCTAAAATGTATTATGCCCCCAATGGAGAGGTATATAGTAATCGCACAGTCCATCCGTCCGTTTGTTTGTCCGTTTGTTTGTCCATTTTCCGTCCGAAAAAAACATGTCTCAGCCATAACTTATTGAAGAGAAGTTCATGACATTTTACACAATTGTCAATCAAAATGAGGTGTGCCAAACCTAAAAATCAGGTCCTTACCTGAAAGGTCAATGTCACACCTGGAGAGCAAAGGTAAAATGCACTTCGGGGCATTTGACACTTACTGGTGACATTTCATATGTTGATATTCATATAATTATATACATGATGATTATTCTGTGAGATATACTTATAATGCCTATTATTGCTGCCTAGACTTCTAGAGGTTATAGGATGGTAGGGATGTTTCTGTTTACACTTTCCATTTTATTGCGATGACAATATGGTAAGTGTGTGGCAACCTAATGTAAAACCCAAGCGGCCTTTTTGCAACTGACCGTTCAAAGGTGGTAGCCATATTATCAACCCTTTTATGTTTGTGATGTCACATACATTGCCTCTTATTTATCGTTGTATCAATACATGTTGTGTTTGAATGTGGTTCTTGAATGCTACTTGTACTTGTATAATTATGTTGCGTGTATAGTGACACAATTAAGCAAAAGATGGATGCATTTTACTTAACATTGTTACCTACGAAAAATATGTGTACGTTTAATTTTCTTTCGTGTTATACGTCACACGTTTGTGAGGGTTATATGTATAACGTTATTTTACCATATACTGAATACTAGGTGTCTACTTTTAAATTGTCTTCGTAATATCTCACACAATACCCAATGATGAATGCAATTGACATATAACGCGTCGTCTGTTGGAGTGGTCTGGGGAAATGTTTTGAGCGGTTCTAAATACGCAACACAACGTGTCGATAGTATCGTTTACTTTAGTTACTCTGTATTAAAGGTCCCACGACAATATTGACATTTTATCAAGTATTACATTAAGAGTCTCGATTTATTCATCCAGTATCATGTTAACTTTAAACCAGCTTGCATATATTAAATAAAATGTTGAGTTTCATTTCGTTATCCTAATCTACCATAAATGTATATATATTACTGGTGCAATTTAATCAACAGTTAGTAATTTGAAAACAAAATGCTGAATATACTGTTCTTATAATTAATATTAATGATTGAACAAAATGCAAGTTAAATAGTAAACCTAAGGGAACGCCTTGAGTTTCAAAAAATAAATAATATTGTTTTTATTGTGTACCGTTACGTTTTCTACCAAACTATCACCACTTGATGTATTATACCAAATAAAGCAGCGGAATACCTCTCAATTGTGTGCTTGTTATGGTAGTTAATTTGTCAAAATAGTGTGTATGTGTTGTTAACTAGAAACATCCAATAAACATTTGATTAAGCTTCGCAATACTATCACCATTACCGGACACTGACACTGACTAGGATTGTTACCAGGATTGATTATACCAGGATCTAGGGTGCACCGAACCTCTTCCTTAATAAAATAATCGATAGTTATTTTATTATTGTCTTTGAAACCGAGACGTTTTTAACGGCTTCAAGAACTAACTCAGATATTGTATCAAAGATGAATGGCCACCATTTCTGAAGTATTATCAATTAAAAATTTAACTCTTAAACATCATAATTATGAACATTTCTTGATAGTCACGGAGAGAAACATAGATTGAAAACCGCAAGTTGTATGTAAACACAAGAAATATTTGCCTGACGTAGATACTACTTTTACCACTGCGTGACTGCATGGGGAAATGAGGTAAATCTGAATTGTATAGCTGCACAACTATTCCCGGATAATTGATAAATACATTTACCTGTGTATTAATTTACCTGTTCAAAGTTTTCTACGTCATCAAATAAAAAATATTATTCTCGCTTTTCACAGATATTGCAAAGTGTGAATTGTAAATATCTATTGCTGTTTATTGATTTTGATTTAAATAAATATAAACATGTTCATGAAGCAAAACATGGCCGGAGAACTTTAATTGTAGCACAAGTATTAGGTTCATTATCAAATTTCATGTCGTAAAACTTAGTGGATTGTTATTATTAATAATCTCTTTATTTCCCCCTATATTTTTAAAAAACAATAGGTATTACACTAATACGTACATGACCAATAACGCTTAAAGATGAATGGCCACCCTTTTTCTAGTATTATCAATTAACAAATTTAACTCTTAAACATCACATGAACATTTCATGATAGTCCCGGAGAGAAACATATATTTAAAACCGTTACTAAGTTGTATGTAAAGATAAGTATTATTTGCATGACGTAGATACTACTTTTACCACTACGTGCGTGCAGGTGAGGTAAATCTGAATTGTATAGCTGCACAACCATTGCCAGATAACTGATCAATACATTTACCTGTGGATTAATTTACTTATTCACAGTTTACTACGTCATCAATTAAAATCTTATTCTCGCTTTTCACGGATATTACAATGTGTGAATTGTAAATATTTATTATTGTGTATTGATTTCGATTTAAATAAACATAAACATGTTCATGAAGCAAAACATGGACATTAAATATGTCCTCAATGCCGGGGATTACAATCTCTCAGTTAACACGGCAGTATAAATAGATTACTTAATTAGTAAGAAGCAGTTTGTAAATGCATTGCTTATTTATATAACAACACTACTTACTTGTTTCAGTATATTTTAAAAATTCATTGTTGTTGGATTCTGCTCAACCCGGGCCTAGGGGGCATGAGCGGTAGCAAGCATATGTCACTACCGTTCATGAACAGTCTCAATCAAACCGAGACTGCAATAGTTCGTATTTATTGAGTTCGGCCGTTTCCAAAGGTCCACTCTCATACTCGTTTATGATTAGAGACAATGTATATCCTTTGCAGCTTTTACTGTTATGTAAATAAACAGCCGAGAATTATAAAGATATAACATTATTTTAACGTAATACATAACAGGTACAATGTAAAAATGATTTCATCATTCCAGGATATCGAACAAAATACAAAATTCAATAAAACAATACATACCAGCCAATGGCCTCAAAAGACACAGACAAGTGGTTATGCTTATGTATTGCTAACATCAACTATCAATAATTATGATATGGAGAGGAATACCTTCTTTGCTGACTAATGTGACAAAAGTGGTGTTAGAGCGGCGTTTTAGGACGGAAACTATTTTAGGAAATAGACAGTTCAAATTGCATTCAACTATTACACTAGTTAGGTAACCTAATCACCATTCATCATATTCATACACATGCAATAAATATACAAACATACATGAATACTGAGAAAACTGAAAGTAGTTCAGTGTCCAGCCTAAACTGTATAGGTAAGTACGAATACTATGGGTCATCGGATATATCTTACTATATTTAAATGGAACGCATGTACTATCTTTAAATGGTATGTAGGCATAAATGTATAAATCCCAACGTTCGGCATTTTATTCCGAAATATGTGTTTTTCTCTTTTTAAATGTAGTTTTGGTCATAGAATATGCATTAGATAAGTAAGTAATTCAATAAATTAAATTTAACTGTCCGTGGTGTCTCGGAAAGCTTTATGTGATGCTGGATAACAGCGCAAACATACCATCAACACTCTGTATGACATGTCATCAAAACTGTATATCGTTTTTCGAACTACTTTTGCTTACACACACTACCGAATATTACCATCATTACAAAACAGAAAAGAAAAGGAAAAACGGATAAACGAAAATGGCTTGAAATTGTATGAGAGTATTTGAGACCATAATGTCCTTTGTTGAACATAAACTTAATTATGAAAAATGTAACATCATGTCAGTTATCAAGAATCATAATATACAAAATAAGTGAAACTTGCGAGAAAAGCAAAACTGAATGAATCTTTTTCCTAGTGTCTGCACCAATGGGCTTTAGGTAGGCGTCATCATAGGGTCCACAACCTGTCCGGTCATCGTACAATTAAAGAGGAAAGCATAGTGGCGAACTGTAAAAGAACTGTAAAAGGGTCCACCACCAAGCATGCGGTACGTTGCAAAATAATATAGAGTCATAACCTCTTGTGATAAACTTTTTAACAAGTTTAACAAAGATAGTGATCATGAGCAAGAATCTTAAGAATTTTATAAATCACATCACCATAGAAGTCAGGTTGTGATAGTCCTTGTCGCAGGAGAGTCCTTAAATTACTTTTATATTTGGAAAGAAGATCAGTGTTACGATAATTCAATTTTGCAAAGGTTTTACGTTTATGGTAATGGTAACCCTGATTGAGTAGCTTTTAAGTTATACAAAGATTACGAATATTAAAGCCAACTTGACTACTCGAATACAAGCTCTTGAAAAACGAATAACATAAGAAGTTGCTCGAGGAACATCCCCATCCAAGTGGGGATAATTAACAATGTCAAAATTAAAATCATCTCTCTTGTCATAGATTTTGATAATTATTTCACCATTTTCAATCGAGAGATCTAAATCAAGAAAAGAAGCGTTATTATCAGATATATTAGCTTTGTTAAGCTGAAGTTCTTTAGGATAAATATTATTAACCATAGTTGGAAAGAAATGGTTGTCAATGTTAAATATGTCATCCTGATACAGAGAGGTGTCATAAAAGGCTTCAATAACATCTGCCTGAGTATCTGGTTAAAGACTCAACATGAAATCTCTTTCATAGCACAATAAAAACAAATCTGCGACAAGTGGTGCACACTTCGTACCCATAGGGATACCAACAATGTGTCTATAAACGGTGGTTCCATACCGGACGAAAATATTATCTATTAGGAAGATGAGTGCTTCACAAACTTCATAGCAAGTCCGCATAGTATAATTGTTTAAACTGCTGTAAGTAAAAAACGCTTTATCTGGATTTACCAAGAAGTTTGTGAATCACTCCTCTTCGTATTGGATAATATTTTCGTCAGGTATGGAACGACCGTTTATAGACAATTTTTTGGTATCCCTATGGGTACGAACTGTGCACCCCTTGTCGCAGATTTTATTTTAGATTGTTATGAAAGAGATTTCATGTTGTGTCTTTCTTTAGATACCCAGGAAGATGTTATTGAGGCCTTTAATGACACTCCCGGTATCTGGATGACATATTAAACATTGACAACCCTTTCTTTTCTACTATGGTTAATAATATATACCCTAAAGAATTTAGTATAAAATGGTGTCGTAGGGAACATGCGGACCCAAACTCCCTTTCTACTTGGAAATGGTCAACTTTAAATTATAGATACACGTATTGCTTTCATAATGCTAACCCCATGTTATTTACTTCCTCCGAGACCTAGGTTTTCCTTTCGTAATTTAAAATTGGGAATTCAAGAATTTCATAATTAATTTGTTTTAGTTTTTAAACTAAATAGATATCTATACAAATTTACAGATATCACTGTACAGCACAAACTTGATTTGTTCGAAAAACTTATTGTTCCTATTCTAAATTATGGATCTGAAGTTTGGGGATTTGTAACAGCATTAAATATTGAACGAGTGCATACACAGTTTTGCAAACGAGTATTACAGGTAAAACGATCAACACAAAACGATTTTATTTATGGCGAATTAGGAAGAACGAGTCTTGTAACGCAGAGATATATTAAAATAATTAAGTATTGGCTGAAAATATTGAACGTTAATGAAAATAAGTATATACGCCATGTTTACAATATGATGATGGTGGATGCTGAGATGTATCCAAATAAAAAGAATTGGGTAAAATTGTTAAAAAAATTGTTAGAATCACTTGGTTTTTATCATGCATGGTTATTTCAAGGGGTTGGCAATAAGGAATTGTTTTTATACTGTATACAACAAAGAATAAATGATAATTTCATTCAAAATTGGCATTCTAGGTTAGAGAATTCTAGTAGGGCAAATTTTTATAAACTGATTGTTGATTATAATTTTGATCTTAAGCCATATCTAAAACTCGTAAACATACCAAAGTTTAGACAGGCAATGTCGAAGTTACGTGTGTCCTCTCATACCCTTGAAATAGAAGCTGGCAGATGGCAAAAACCAGTCAGTAAACCAATACATGAAAGAATATGCGTCGTCTGCAATACACTTGAAGACGAATATCACTTTGTTATTGAATGTTGCATGTTTAATGAAATAAGAAACCATTACATAAGTAAATATTTTTGGAAAAGACCTAACATGATCAAATTTTTAGAACTTTTCAAATGCGAAAACAAAAAGACACAACAAAACCTTAGCGTCTTTATATATAAAGCCTTTGAAATTAGAAAATCAATGGTATATAAATAATACATTTACAATAGCCGTTTTTTATGTTATTGTAAAGTTGCATGTTTACGTTATAAGTGTATATTTGTTTATTACAAGCTATGTATATACATGTGTGTACTAGTTAGAAGCTTCCCATTTATCACGCTAGTTAAATCTAACATTATATATAAATTAATATAACTATGTGCATTAACATATTAGCGATTCAATGTGATGGTTCAGTCACCTTCTCTGCATATTTTGCGGAAAAAGGAAACTATCAACAACATTAACTGCTAAAGTATTAATTGTTACCTTATAAATATGAATACTTTTCTGTTGATTATGTTAATTGTTGGTATAATGTTGTATATATATTTCACTATCGCTGTCAAGTTTATATGTATTTGTTGTATCCTCACGGGTCTTATGACCCATTGGAATTATCTGAATAAAACTATATATATTTCGAATTATAGTGCCTGCACCACCACAAACAGTCAGTCTAGCGTTCGTTTAGTGCAGTGTGGCGGCTGTAAAAGTCTACCCGTGCTACGAATCAGTAGTGTTATTTTTACTGGTCCTTTGGGAGCAACGAGCCCAATATAGGTGGTTTTGAAAAAGAATACCGCTTAAGCCGGTGCTAGGGGGCGTGAGAGGTGTTGCTTCTTTCATTACTTCTCATGAACAGACTTAATAAAACCGAGTCTTCTGCTTTATTCTCTTAATTGTGTTTGTTGCTCCCAAAGGATCACCTTTATAAGTATTTATTCTTATGGAGTCTATGTGTCTCAACTTATTCGTTTAATAGAGCTTGTACTGGAGGTGATGACTTTAATATTCGTTATATTTGTATAACTTAAAAGCTACTTCATCAAGGCTACTGTTACCATAAACTTCGTAAAACCTTTGATCTTCTGTCCAAATATAAAAGTAATTTAAGAACTCTTCTGCAAAATGGAATTTCTGCGACAAGGACTATCACAACCTGATTTCTATGGTGACGTGATTTACAAACTTCGTTTCATCCTTGGTCATGATCACTGTCATACTATCTTTGTTAAACTTGTTAAAAGGTTTCAGGAATTTCATAATACATTTGATTTAGTTCCTGCAGATAAAGCAGCTAACAATGTAAATATTGTTTGACGCCTACATAACGTCAACGTTTTATTTCTGAAACTCGACAGCACCAATTCGTATACTCCAGTTAATTCTACTGAGGATGATGTTGTTTCCGCACATATCACTCGGTGCACTACTTTCAAGGCTGTTGTATGCGCTAAGCAAAATAAACTGCCTACTATGTACTGGCTTTCTAAATTACATAAAAATCCGTATAAGGCTCGCTTTATTTCATATTCTAGTGCCTGCACCACAACAAACATCTCCAAACTTTTAACTTCTTGTCTTACAGCCGTTAAATATCACGTTAAACTATATTGTGATAAAACTGATGAAAATTCTGGGATTAATTTATTTTGGTCTATAAAAAATTTAGGAGACGTTCTTGATAAAAAAAAATTCAGTAAAGATCAAGTTTTATCAATACGCACTTCTCTACCCAGGCAGATGTTATTGAAGCTTTTAATGACACCTCTCGGTATCTGGATGACATACTAAACATTGACAACCCTTTCTTTCCAACTATGGTTGATAATATTTATCCTAAAGAACTTCAGCTTAATAAAGCTAATATATCTGATATTAACACTTCTTTTTTTGATTTAGATCTCTCGATTGGAAATGGTGAAATAATTAGCAAAATCTATGACAAGAGAGATGATTTTAATTTTGACATTGTTAATTACTCCCACTTGGATGGGGATGTTCCCCGAGCAACTTCTTATGGGGTGTATGTGTCTCAACTTATTCGTTTTTCAAGAGCTTGTACTCGAGTTGAGGACTTCAATATTCGTAATCTTTGTATAACTAAAAAGCTACTCAATCAGGGTTACCGTTACAATAAACTTCGTAAAACCTTTGCAAAATTTTATTATCGTAACCCTGATCTTCTTTCCAAATATAAAAGTAATTTAAGGACTCTTCTGCGACAAGGACTATCACAACCTGACTTCTATGGTGATGTGATTTATAAACTTCGTAAGATTCTTGGTCATGATCGCTTTCATACTATCTTTGTTAAACTTGCTAACGTACTGCATGCTAGGTGGTGGACCCTTTTACAGTTCGCCACTATGCTTTCCTCTTTAATTGTACGATGACCGGACAGGCTGTGGACACTATGATGACGCCTACCTAAAGCCAATTGGGACGGTGGCGTTTGATGTTTGTCTATGATCTTTCCTGTCGTGCCCTTAATGGTTTATTCTCTTGTTGCTCTGTATTCTGCCAAGTCAATGAGTACCTTCATTGTGGCTTTCTAGGCTATTGTCTTTTTGTATTATATTTACACGAGCATATTTGTGTTTTACTTATATTACTTATTGATGCTGCCTTGTTGGTTAGAGATTAGATCATGGCGGGGATTTCTTTACTTGCACAGTCCTGTTTGAATGGGATGAAGTAGGGTAAATGTGAGGTTTGGTGCACCCTAGAACCGGTTTAAACCCCCAGTGACCTACTTTGCCACTGACCGTTCCAAGGCGGTAGCCCTATTGTCAACCATTTTGCGTTTGTGATGTCATTTGCATTTATTATTACTTTTGCCTTCTTGTTTGTCTGTTTGCGTGTTTGTTTCTGCGTTTTGTGGTTGACTGTCCTCCTTGAATGCTACTTTCCCTGTCCGATCTTTTTATATTTCTTTACCATCTTCGGGATGGTTAAAATTATGTACTATTGATTTTTATTAATACTGTGTTCTGGTCAACCCGGTGCTAGGGGTCGTGAACGGTAGCAAGCATATTTCACTACCGTTCATGAACAGTCTCAATCAAAACGATACTGCAATATTTGATATTTATCGTATTCGGCCGTTTCCAAAGGTCCACTCTCATACTCTTTTACTATGCCTTGCACAACAGGTTAGAGTTTCCCCATGTTGTGACAAGCGAAGTGGGTAGCGACATCACAGACATTTCCGCACCCACTGACCTCGATCGACGGTTCAGCTCGTGAGACGCTGCTGTTAATCAATTTTGACACGGCTGGGGAAAAATGCGTGTAACTACCTACACGCGGTGTATACAATTTACATAGGACTCGACTTACCAGTATTATTTGTGTACATCATGACCTCGCCCTTTTTGTGTGGCTTTTGTGGGTTTTTATACAGCCTGATGAAATGTCAAAATCGTAAAAAGGGCTGATAAGGTCAGAGAAGGCTCGGATTAATAAAACACTTGACCGAAAGTGGTGGTACATTTCCCCTGGGTACTTTAATCAGGATCCGTTTATATTACACGTCTAACTACAGTGCCTGCCTAAATTACTGTTGCAAAATCTCATATTTCCTCAAATCTAAAATGTGTATTTTCATCATCCAGAAAGTTTATTACAGAAAATCGTGATAGTTGCGGTATATTCTGAGAAAAAGTCATATCCCATTGAATAACATTGATGGTATTCAATATCTATCAAGGCACACCGCTCCAACCCACCTTAATATCAATGTTTTCCTCGCTACCCAATTCTTTCGAAAAATTCATGTTTTATTTAACTACGCGACACGAAATGAAGTTATATAAATCTAAAACAATAACACGGTGCCGAGCAGAAACAATGAAGGCAGAAGAAATGTTTGACATACATTTTGACATCAATCATGTGACGTTCAGTTTTCATTGGCCAACAGTTACACGCTGGCAATCTCGGGCCAATCGGATCTGCTCAAGCAGGCTCTCAAAAGTCCACGTTTGATCAGGGTCTTGATGCGCTTTAAATTGATCATGTCCAGGTAAACGCTTGTCATTTTCAACGGAGCGAGAATTGTCAAGACGGTACAACAAAGACGAATTTTGATTCGCCGCAAAGTGGAGTTTCTCTACCCTGTTGTGCAAGGCGTAGTACCATCGAATATATTCATGTTGTTCTCTGAAATACTCCGATACAAGGCGAATGAATGTCGGTTTCCCTGATATTATCAAATAGGATACAACTGATATTAACCATAATTATGCGAAATATTTTTGAAATTCGATAAATACGAGATATTTATTTGTCAAATTTGTACATATTTGTACGAAAACAGAGTAATATTATAAATTAGGTCATTGTTCGTAATGTTGTAAAAACCCCAGTTAATTTATCACTTTGTGCTCTCCGAACAAATGCTCGCTCACGAAAGACACAAATTGACATGACTGACATAGATAGTTCTGAAAGTAACAATGACAACGATTGATGCTCTAAATCAGGGCTTGGCAGATATATATTAATCAAATCTGGCACTGCCAGACCAATTACGGCAGCTAAAAACGACATCACTAATGAATGCAATAAAAGACTGACCTCGATGTGTCTCGGGGCAATGATCAAAGAGTGAAAAACATGCACAAATTATCAGGATATATTCAAGTTTAGCCTTATTAACACATTAAAAATAGTAATAACGAAGGATGAGCGAACGCTGACGAACATTTGAGTTATGTAAAACTAATATTATATTGTACATATGGCTATTTCTCGAAAGATAACGGAACTGTCTGGTACATTGTCTAGATCTGGTAAAATGTTTTCGGACGGGATAAATCGACAAACACGATATAATAAATATTAATAAACGTGAGTATTTACGAATATCATGATTTGCTTCACAATAGCTAAACGTATCTACCTTGAAGTTTGTAATACGCGCGGGTAAATCTTAGAGAAATGTTGCTTTAAGAAAAAGAATAAGCATACCATTGTATATTCGAGTAATTACAAAACGTTGTATTTTAACGGCTGTATCGCTTCATTTGTACATGCACGATGGATTTAATTTTTTCTTCATTATTGTTTCCATGATAAATAATTGATGTCATAATTAAATATTTGGCAATATACCAGAAATTAAAACATATTTATGGCGCTAAAAGTACTTTAACACTGTAATACATATGATTGCTTTTAACCAACCGATGGAAAGTGTTGTTCTTTTACATTTTGCAGGATCATATTAGGCAAATATAAGTAGTCATTACATTTTTATTGTTTGACTTAGAAAACGGTCTGAGTCCTTTTCCCGTAAGGTCAAAATATTAAATACGAATATTTTAGCCGTAATGAAAACAAATGTCTAACTACTTGCTCTGAAATACATATCAAACACATACAAATTATAGACATTAAACATAAAACGTATACATAGAACATGTTAATATCAACGTCTAGCTATAAATATAACCAATGCATATACATACATTTAATTTCATAATATTTTATTGCTTGATGTTATTTACATAAAAACATAACATTTACAAATGGATTGGACCACGAGTTACAACAATATCAGTTACGGTCCTTTCCAAATAGGCAAAGTTCAACAAAATGATAATATCAATATCTAGTTAAACAAAGAAATATATTTTTAACAATAGTAATCGAAAGGAAAATAAAAAATAAAAAAAGAACTACAAAATCACACACATACCAAACAAAATATCATTCATCAATAACCACAAAGAACATATCAAAAGATACGACAATAGAGGAAAGAAATCACTTCTATTAATTTTGAATATTTTCTATATACATACATTTGGTGTACTAACACAGTGCAGTTCAAGTATTGCATTATCAATTAAACCATTTGAATTATTAACATAATCATTATTTCTAACACAACCCGCGCAGTCTTTCAGATACACAAAGAAGAGAGACAGCTGTATGTTATTATACGATAAAATACAGCTGTTCCATTAATTCCCCGCGTATATTTCATACGTTGGAAGCGCCACGATACATGACGTCAGCGCCACGTTACATGACGTCACCTGGTATATACGTCACGAAGACAACCTCAACAGTAATTTTAATGAAATTTATGTTAATTGCAACAAACTTGCCATGCTCCCAAACCTTGCACACTCCCGATATAAATCCCATCATATGCATCAGTACATATAACATTAATAAGCATCTTGAGCAAGCTGAGAACGTTTGACGTCATACAGATCAAGCTATATGACGTAAGCAATGACCTTATTGTTTGTCACGTGACTACTGGTGTATTTAAACATATTGTACCGCGCATAACGTTGTATACGGGGGCGCCCCATGGAATAGCCTGTAAACATAGCAGCCTGATAACCTTTACCTCCGAGATAATATATAGTGCACCCACAATAGCGTAAGCAATGGGGTTATTGTTGTGTTAGAATCGAAATAATAAATACGTACCTATATTTTATCGGTGAATAAAATACAGTTAGTCGTTCGGATGCGAGTAATCAAATCACTGGTGCTAACGCACTCGTGAATTAATTACTAAGCATCCGAACTCCTAACTGTATTTTATTCAACGATAAAACACAGGTACGTATTTATTATTTCTTAAGTAATTAACACAGAGTATAAAAGGGTCATTTAAGAAAACAAATAATACATTATGAATAAATGCCAAATATACTTGGTCCTTAAACATGCCAACATGGCGAAACTGATTCATCAACATATTAACTTACATGGGGAAGCAAAGAACTCCATGTCCACCGCCGTATGCATGCCATTCTCGGGATGGTTAACATTGTGTACTATTGATTTTATTAATATTGAGTTCTACTCAACCCGGGGCTACAGGGCGTGAGCGGTAGCTAGCATATTTCACTGCCGCTCATGAACAGTCTCAATCAAACAGAGACTGCAATATTTCGTATGTGTCGTGCTCGGCCTTTTCCAAAGGTCCATTATTATACATTTTTTTTACAATTGATAAGTAACCGGCAAAGCTATAGTGTAAAGAAACAAACACACACAAGGTGTTAGTAAGACATATAAACTTATTATTTCAATAAAATGATCAACAATACTTACTATGAAGTATAGTTATTAAGAATGGATCTGCTCATGAACCTGTCATTTTTTGTATTGTATTTGAAATCATGACATACACCCCTTCTTAAAAAATGGCTTCCCGACATTTCACTTACCAATATAAGAAATGTAAAAATGTCAAATGTCAAAACGCAAAGATGATCATGTATGTTTGAATAAAAAAGTCTAAGTAACGAGAGAATATACTGTCAGTGGCACGACAAGACAGGATTACATCGACAAACATTTAACGTTACCTTCGTTTTCAAGACTTAGGTAGAGGTCATCACAGGGTCCAGACTGACGTACAAACAAAGAGAAAAGCATAATGGTGAACTGTAAACTGGTCAATCACTAAACATGCAATGCGTCTCAAGATGATATGGTCATAGTGTTTTTTTTTATTTCCTTACAAGTTTGATAAAGTTTACGAAAGCGATCATGGCCAAATATCTTCTAAAGTTTATAAATCACGTCACCACTATATAGACGTTAGATTATAATAGTCCTTGTCGCAGAATAGCTTTTAAATTACTTTTATATTTTCAAAATAGATCGGAGTACGATAATACAATTTAGCAAAGGTGTTTCGATGTTTATGGTAACGGTAGCCCTGTTGAATTAACCGTTTAGTTATAAAAATGTTAGAAATGCTAAATTCCTCAATTTGATTACAAAATCTAGAAATAAACAAATAAGGTTTTATGAGAAACATAAACCCCGTAAGATGGTGCTCGGGAACATCCCCGTCAAAGTGGCGATAATTAACGATAAGCATGATATGTTCCGAACAAAATTAACCAATAATTTCATAATCAGAACGAGCATGCTAAGAGCGTTTATGCCGTCACCTATGAAATCTGAAATATAAAATAATCTCATATTAAGTCTCTTATAAATCAGTAAAGAACCAAAAGTTCAGTCTGCATTTACTAAATCTTCATTTCACTGTTCAGAATTTTAGTATTGCGCTCTGGTACTTCTAATAATCTTTCATGGGTATCCAGTGACGATCGGCAGTTCCAACACAATGTATTTTTTTGTTTTTATCGGAACCGAGGGTCTGTCGAGGATCCGATTGAACAGATATAACGACATTTTATACATACACCGGCTACGTCACAACTGACGATAGGCCTCTATACTAAGACGGATTACAGCAAAACATGGCTTTTGCCTACATACGCATACGCATAACCTCCAACGGATTATTTCAATAAATTGTTTATAAATCATTTTGCAACAAATTATTTGTTTGTACGAACACAGGATTTTCATAGTTTAATGAGTTAAACCTAATGCTTTTATTTACCATCATTTTACCGTCTAAACATAACGCTTTCTCTTTCATGACTTTTGAAGTACTTTCATTTTAGATTTATAAATAGGCATTATGCTAATTAGCCACGAGTTACTCACGAGGTAGCGACAAACTATTTAATAATCTATATCGGTCAACTTGTGACAGATATTGGTCTAATTATGGATCTGACATAGGTACGTATATAGAAACCTGTCAAAATTAGAAGATACTGGCCAGTCCTCCCCAAAATATAACTCGCAGCAGACGGTATTATTGTTTAAACAGCCATTGATTACCGGCATGCCTTGCGCAGAATTCCACAGGTCAATCGCGCAGCGACACCTGTCGGAAACAATGGTTATACCGATGGTTGGATTTGCCCTATCTGAACCGGATACCCATGATCGATTCTTTTCCTTGCATATAATTTATATTTTGCTCGTTGACGTCACCAACTATTAATGTTACACAAAGACGTCATGAAAATGTCATTGTTAATATCAGGGGGCGACTTTTATCTTCACCAGTGTGTAAGATCAGGCTTTCCATCATCCATGTAAAACGCGACTGACCTTATCCGGCATTCAAGAGAACGTGTCCTTTAAGGTGGATTTTTTTTATAATATTTATATCCTGATTTTAGTATTAAAAAAATGACCATGTTATTATTTTACATCGCGGCGATAAGTAGATATATATCTGTCTCTAGCATTTCGTAGTATCAAATAATTAAGTTTTATATTCTGACGTCAAAATAAATCCTCAAAGAATCTTCTTATTTTGTATTTGAGACAATCAGTCGATTTATATCTTTGTTTACGAGTATTCGTATGACATAAATCAGTATCTCTTTTGACGAAAAACATGAAATCCTAAGTTTCGAATATGCCTATTTTGTTTTCTTACTTCAATTTCGTATACTTAAGGTGATTCCACTACAGTAACTCCAGCCTTAAAAGGTTCTGAGTATTGTTAAATTACCCTTAAGATATGTTGTCTGCTGTTTAATTAAGTATTTTGCCTGCTACCTGGGATACGTAGGCCTCCTAACCTCTGCGCCCAACTAAATTTCTCCGCTATTTTTAAAATCACTTAGTGTTTTTTTTCACTTCTGTAGTACACCAGTGAATAGTTTCACGTGTTTCTGACGTTTTATGAATTGCACATTTGGTTTCTGTTCAGTCTGATACAAAACGCATTACATGTTGATTGCACTTTTCTGCTTTATTTATTTTTCGTATTTTATAACATTGCCTTCTAAATTCTTCATTACTATCACCTTATAAAACTGTGTTTACTGCATATTTCATTACCACGAATACTGACATTTGGATCACTTGGAACCAACAAACACAAGCAAGAGAGAACCAACAAACACAAGCAAGAGAGAACCAACAAACACAAGCAAGAGAGAATCAACAAACACAAGCAAGAGAGAAAAGTAGCGGTTTTATTGGCAGATTCTGTTCATGAGAGATAATATAAGGTGCAACACCTCTCACGCCCAATAGCACTGGCGTAAGCGGTATTCTACTTTAAAGTCAGGCAGAATGGGATTGATGATCCCAAAGGATCAGTAAGGAATAACACTACTGATTTGCATTGAAACTAAATCGTTACAGTTTTATAATTGAAAAAAGACTTTATAATTAAAAGAAATCAAAGGACAGAAGCTCCTGAGAGTCGCCAAGATTGAACAGTGTCCGTCTTCTTGGTGAGGTTAAAGGTTATGTTACTGGTGTGGCGTATTAAAATGAAATGTTGCTGCTTAGAACATGAGATGTTTTTTGTACTGGAGTAAGCGAGCTGAATTGATACATGCGTTGTTAGGTACTTATGAATAATTTGTGTCTGTATTGGTTCAACCCAGCAAAGCATGGTTAGGTTAACTGACTGGCGTACATAACGGAAATACTGTTGATAAATCAGACACTCGCGCATTTCTTCAAAGGAATAAAACAGATCGATTGACCTGCTGGTTTTATTGAATTGAATTGGTTTTAAGGCGCACCAACACATGAAAGGTTATATGGCGCCTAACAGGTATGAACGTGCCTGGTTCATCCTCCATGTACATCAAGATAAAATATGGAGAATGGGCCTAGAACCTTCTCACTTGCAGAACTGCAGAGTTGCTGCAAATTCTATTGTAGACACTCCTTTTGTACTGGAGCCAAATTTATTGTTTTTCTGCCATTGCTCTAGTGATTTGAGCGGGATGGCACCTGAAACAATGCAGGGGTCATCATGAAGACCTTTAATGAGCATGAATAAAAAATGATAAAGTGATGGGGGTTCTACCCCTCTGCCTATCCCTCCAACGGGTTCTGCAGTGGTGCTATTCTTTGCCCCGAAACCACACGGGGCCTGCTGGTTTTATGTTCAAGTAGAAAATTGTAAGGATGTTCATTTTGACAAGATCATATATTCCTAACTGAGATACTGAATTTAGTGTTTCATCATTATGCCAGCAAGGAAGCATTTTGTCTTTGTATCTATAGATATCAGGGTGATATGAAAGAAACAGAAATGTAGTTATGTTGTTCAACTTTTTATTTTAATTGCGAGTACTTGGAGCATGCAAATTGAAAGCAGAAATCAACTGGTGCATAAACATATACTGTTAACTGTAGAATATCTTGTAACCTCTCGTTTTCTTGTGAATATTGGTATATAGCTCAGCTGCTCTTTTAAATCTGTCTTACTCTGCTTATACTGTTTGTAAACATTTTGTTATATATATTAAAGAAAACAAAGAAAATTATTAGAAAGAGAAGTTGAGCTATATAAATCCGTCTACAAGAAAACGAAAGGTTAAACGTTATTGCAAAATTAATCAACAATTGAAGCAGTAAAAATATATCAATAAAAATATATGAACAAACAAAGAAGTATGGTCAGTATCTGGTATATTGCATTTTCATCTGATTAATGCATCAACTTATTTAATAAGTGGTGAAGAGCAGTAAAACACAATAGCATTCGGTTTATTTACAGCATAACGACCTTAACACATGTCTAAAACATGGTAAAAGCTTGTTAGAGACAAGATGAGCAAAGCTACAATAAGGTCGAATGACCTGGGTACGAAAGTAATAATTTTTCAAAGGCCTCGTTTTTTTATATTAAAAACACCTTTTTAAGCACGGTTACTTGCTGACATCCTTTATTTAAATTGTTCTGCAAAACATTCCACCAATGGGATGAAGTTAGTCCCAAAGGACCAGTAAAAATAACACTACTGATACTCCTAATTCATATGAGGAGGGATGTGTCACCAGAATGCTAGCTCAATTATTAACTACCTTCGCTCCACAACAGAAGAAAGATGAAATTACTTTTTCTTCTACAAGGTGGTCAAAATGTTAGTGCCAGATTTCAACTGCCACTGAAATACCTAAACGCCGTATCAAAATAAGCACATTCAGTGATTTCTAAACTAATATCACTACTGGTAAGCAGGCGTTAAATGATACAAAATGTTTCAAATCAATGAAGTGCAGGTGATCAATACAAAACAAGTATGAAATGAGAAATTCTGAAATCGCCGAACACGATAAATACAAAATATATTGCAGTCTCGGTTTGATTGAGACTGTTCATGAACGGTAGTGTAACATGCTTGCTACCGTTTACGCCCTCTAGGTCCGGGTTGAGCAGAACTCACTGTTTAAAATGCCAACAATACGAAAATGTGAGCCATCCAGAAAATGGTATGCATATGACGGTGAACATGGACCCTTCAATGGGGTATTTTCATACAATTCCATGGCCAGCCATATAGTCCCAGTTTCTAACAGAATGCTTTGCCCTAAACGAAAAAACAATGGGCAAAATAAACAAAATGGAATTTAGTTGGGAGCAGAGATTATGAAGCCTGCGAATCACAAGCAACGTTCAAAAAACTAAATTAAAAGCAGGCAACATATTCTAAAGGTAAACAATACTCAGAACCTTTAAAAGCTGGAGTAGTGGAACCTTTAAAGTAAAATAAATTAAATTAAATTTAAATCAAATGTTTTTGAGAATGTACCACCGATATCTGTATATAAATATCATGCTCAGCGATCTCCAAAGATTGGAATGAATAAAAGTTCTGATTACAAAACTTATTTGTCCCCAAAACAATTAGATTTGAACCATTTTGAAAATAGTTTCGTGTGTGCGACATTATTAGGGAGCTTTAAATAAGCTCTCGAAAAGTGTTACTGTCAGTCTATCTCCGGATGTGGTTATGCCGTAACATGGCCTTACATCGTACAGATCAGATACAAATTTATATCAGATTCGGATTCAAGTACAATGGTGCATTGACTTGTCTGTCACGTGGATATTAATACATACAGTAATAAATAAACCTGTTATCTACGATATGCTTACTTAATGTTTATAGGTTAGTAATTATACATTATAAAGGCACTATTGTTCAATGCATTGTTCCTAATTTAGTATTTTAACACAACTGAGCTAAATAAAAGACCCCCAATTAAACTTGCATTTGTAACAAGAAAAATGAAACCGTGAAACAAGCTTGATTTAAAGACATATTTACAATTAATACACCAGCAACAAACCTATACCTCTCCAAAACAATTTTGACAATAGGTTTCTTATATTGTAAATAACTTAAAAAGTACATGGTTTGTTTGATTTTCCGCTGATAAGCTCTAATGGACGGCGGGCTATACACTTTTGGATTGCACATTGTAATACTATTCCTTTTAAAGGCATCCACGCTATATTAATATCAGACCTACCTCTAATCAACAAGATATGAATAACCATAAAATTTGCGATTTCACAATTCTTTGTATTTAATACATATATTATTTACAAAATCCAATAACATATAGGTATTCGCACTGCCATATTGATTCTTACTTTTTGTGACAGCCAATATAAAAGCACTGAATGTGTTTGACGTGTTCAATCTATCAGTTTCCACATGTTTGGATATAATTGGATATAACCATTTTTGATGAATGGAATAAGTAAGAGTCCCAGACAGATGAATGTTCAAAACCATATTCAAATGTTATTGACGTGGATGTCTGGATATACGAAGCAATATTGAATGTCAGCTTAGTTAAGCATGTTCTTCTATCGTTTTATTTCAAATACAGACAGAGAATAGACTAGTATAAATAACCTTAACTCTGCGTTTTTATTGGAAGAAGTCCATGGTATATACACATTTTAAACTAAAGAGAGGTATAATAAAAGCGAAACAGATTACAAAATGGCAACCGCCTTCAAATTAAGTTTGGCGTAAATCCGAAATAGGATAAAGAATATTCTGTTACATGCGTTGAGGGCGATTTCGACTGTACGCACGAATTCCGATTAAATTCAAGATATTCTCAATTGAGTTATATTAGCTGAAAGTGAAGACAATTTCTTAATATTAATCTTATTTGCAATTCTATTCCTCTTCGATAATGCCGTCAAGTGTTTATCCTCGGCGAAACCTGATACATCTTTTCTGTCAAATTCCGATTCAAGAAGATGTGTTTGTTGTTATAAAGAGATTTTGCAAATCAATAATACATTTCAGTAGACAGGGTGTAACGTGGTTCCAAACGGAGAGTCCAGAAGCAGATTTTGTTCTACAACGTACTAACCACTGAATTCTTATAAAATACAGTGTTTGGACAATACCATTTACACTTATATAGTTAATGAAGAATTTTAATGTGTCAATCAATAGTTTGAATATGACCTTACTTCAAACGAATTCAGACATTGTCAATCGAATTTGAATCCACGCAAACACACAATATATTTAATCCTGAATTGATATAATATTGCAATAGTGTTACTGTGCTAAAGCATTCGTGCATACAACGCACTTGTATAGGTCCATTGCTTATTGTGTTGCTTACGTTTTTAGTAAGGTCTGCTTAAATGGCAATGAATAACAAATTCCAAACATTTATGAAAGAAACATTTATTAAATAAACATTTAGTAAGACATGTTGCAAGAAAATAACTTACACCAATAATGCTTTTTCATATGACTGGTGTAGAAATATGTTTTCAACGTACCAATTTCTATACAAGTCATATGAAAAATTCTTGGTGTGAGATATTTTCAAGCAAAATGTCTTTATAAATGTGTAACAAACAAGAGCTTGACAGAAATTATAGAAAAAATGCAAACTATAAAGATTACGTCAACATATTTCTTAATTACATGACATATACATTTATGATTTGTCTGTTTGCTTGTATGGTATGTTACGTCATTTTGCACACAGGTAAGGTTATATATGACGGTCGAGTATTTTGTGGTGGAGGCAGAACACCCACTTTTCCTATGTAAAACCAGTACTGTACATCTCCCGCCATCCATAAGGATACATTTTTGAAAAGGAAGGGATAAATAAGGGTAATTAACTGCTCTCACACGTCAAACAGAAAGCAATTATTTACTAAATGAAGCGTCTAATATTCAGAACTGATTCGGTGGCCTTTTTTCGTTGTCATTTTAATGCGTAACTTACATTTTAGATATGATGAAATACAAAAATGCCGTATTTCTACAACAGTATATGGTTAAGAAATAGTAACTAGATCTCTATCTGACCATTTCATGCTTTTAAGTTTGTGTTGCTGTATGAACTCTGTTTTATATAGACAATATACATCAGGAGGTCAGCTTGTACGTTTCGCGTTTCGGACAGTATGATTGTAAACCTGCGTAGAGGCTAAATCACACGTACACATACTATTGTTAGAACTGGTGGTTTAACCAACACTAAGTAGAATGTAGTGGCCCTTTCGTGTTTGTACATTACTATTAAACAATAATGTGTTGTTAAATGATTTGTTATATATGCAATTTGACAACTTGATTACCAATGTATTACCTGTGTCAATCACAGTATGTGCACGTGTACACTTACTTGACAATATGTACGTAATTTTTTAAGTTTTAAAATGTAATTCTTAAAATTTTAATACATATACAATTAAAGTGTTTCTGAAGTTTCTAAACATATTTTATTAATTTTATTCTTGTTGCACAATTGTTTTAATTATGTTTGTATAAACTGTAAATATATTCTATTTTGTCTGAGGACCATATGTTAGACTGGCTTGTAGCCAAATATGTATCCTCTTGAAATAAAGATATTATTATTATTATTACTATTATTATTATTTGATTCTAAAATCTTAATAACACTTTATTTTTATTAAATCCAATTTGAGAATATATCTTTAACAGTAGATATTAAGGTCGTATAGGAAATGCAGCATTTAAGGACCACGGTGAACCAAAACACGCATGTAAACAAATCACAATTACATAGAGGATCTTACATGAGTGACTGTGTATTATTGATTTTAATAAACGAGTTGGATAAAACGATAGGATACCGAGTATCCTATCTTTTTATTCAATGAGTTTATTAAATCAATAATACACAGACACGAATGTAAGATTCTGTTTATCACATAACACACCTACGACGTGATATTTTCACTTTAATGTTGTCAAATTACCTTATATACGGCGGCAATTTGTAAATCATGACGTCGTTTTCTTGTTTACACTATGTCGCTACGTTACGCGGCTGCAAATGCGTTCGCCCTACAAATAATATGACGACACCTTAAATCAAATTTAACGTTACTAGCATGCATTTTATGAAGTAAGATTTCAAATAATGATAAATAGATAAGGTGTCTGAAATTATCGTATGATATACCATGCAAACAATGGGGATTCAGTGTTTTACTGTATACAAACACAGTGATTCAGTCCTCATTTGCATCTGTAATATACTAGTGTATTACGAGAAATAAGACATGGCTTTATTGCACTCCCAGAAGCCATGCTATGTGATAAAATGATATATACAAGGCAAGGTATAACGAACACATACAATGGTTGACAATTGGTCTACCGCCTTGGAAATGTCAGTGGCCAGAAAAGGCCGCTAGGGTTGAACCAGGTTCTAGGGTGCACCACCAAACCTCTTTATTTATCATTGTTGTCATCCCAGAAAAACGATACAGCGTAAATAAAGAAATCCCCTCTACAAATTAGGCAGAATTAATAGATAATATAAGTATAACACAAAGATGATCATGTATATATGAATATGATAAACAAAAACCTAGAAAGCCACAAAGCAAGTCCTCAGTGACTTGACAGAAACCAGAGCAACAAGAGAATAAACCATAAATGGCACGACAAGACACGATTGGAGACGAACATAAACATTACCGTCTCTCAGAATTAAGGTAGACGTCATATGGTCCACAATCAAAGAGGAAATAAAGCATAGTGGCGAACTGTAAATGGGTCAATCACTAAACATGCAGTGCGTTGCAATATGTTAGGGTCATAACCTCTTTTGATACATTTTGTATCAAAAATGACACGGGCGAACACAATCTGGGCTTTGTATACACGCCTTATTAAAACAGCTCAGAATACTCGATAAATGCGAAATAATTATCAAAATTCCATATCAAATAAACCATCTAGTAACAAATTGCAAAGAAACTTAAATGAATTCGGCCAACTTGAAACGATGACGTGATTAAGCCTATTCATTATATATATTCATATAATAATACATATATATATATACTTAACGCCATTAAAAGTGCACGTTGTTTTTATTTTGTGTTTATTGTTAATTAAAATGTCTCCAAGATCGATTGCATAATTCCGATGTTACTTCTTTCAATACATGAATTTGAACGGTCACCAGATTTATAGGGAATGTGGATAATTTCTAACATGTACATAACACTATAATCGATCTTGGATATAAACACAAAAAAAAGAACTTGCAATTTTAATGGCGTTAAGTATATATATATATTATAATATATAATATATAATATATTATAATGTATCTAGTTTTTCTTTAATTCGTATTCACCACTTTTGTCTCTTTGGCTTTGTCGTTCTCATTCCTTGATTATTTAGCGACATGCGGCCTTGATCGTCTAGCGACATTCCTGCGAACATACAAGGCATACACTACTATGTTAGAGAAACTAACGAATCACTGTCACATACAGTGACACAGACATTAAAGTAATAGTAAGAATAACGTATTTGAAATATTTCCTGTCTGACTGTTACACATAAGTATTCATTTACGCAATCAGCATGTCAACAACCTACATTTATCTGCCTATCAAGGTTTCTCCTAGAGGGCTTGTTATTACGTTGCCGTGCACGTTCAAAGTATGCACTATCTAGCTTCAGACGTATGCATTAGGTATACAAGACACAGACAATGTTGCAAGTAATGATATAATTGTCACCTTAACATGCATATTCTTTTATAACCTCTACCTGGTGAGCAGTTTTGCTTTTGGTCAATTCTGGTGTATATAGCGACATGCAGTAAGTATATGACATATATTGTGCTGCTATCACCACTTTGCTGCAACAAATAACTATGATGTTCGTCTTTAGTGCAAGTCTGGAGTATCTAGCCGCATGCAGTATGGACTGTGCTGTTATCATCACCATGTTGTATCAAATAACTATGATGTTCGTCTTTAGTGCAAGTCTGGAGTATCTAGCCGCATGCAGTATGGACTGTGCTGTTATCATCACCATGTTGTATCAAATAACTATGATGTTCGCCTTTAGTGTACGTCTGGAGTATCTAGCAGCATGCAGTATAGAATGTGCTGTTATCACCCCATGCTGTATCAAATAACTATGATGTTCGCCTTTAGTGTACGTCTGGAGTATCTAGCAGCATGCAGTATAGAATGTGCTGTTATCAGCACCATACTATATCAAATAACTATAATGTTCGCCTTTAGTGCAAGTCTGGAGTATCTAGCAGCATGTGAATAGACTGTGCTGTTATCAGCACCATGCTATATTAAATAACTATGATGTTTGCCTTTAGTGCAAGTCTGGAGTATCTAGCAGCATGCAATATAGATTGTGCTGTTATCAGCACATAACTACGATGTTCGCCTTCAGAGAAATGTTCTATAACTTTCTCCTTATACGTTGTATGCTGTATTGTTAATCAATGTATGCTGTATTGTTAATCAATAGATCTAAAGCAATGCTTAAATTGCCATGTAATATGTTGTTTTTCTTTACATAATCATCCCATTGTCTAACACGATATCGATGAATGGCCAAAATGCTCTCAAACTTAGTTTAAACTACCTCACTGCCCAACCACAGCCTGTTTTGAAGGAAACATTAGTGTCTAAATACTATTCTGTAATGTATTCCCACATATTTCTTATTCAGGAATTGAATACAGCTCATTAAAGTAATGAAGCAAACGCAATTTATTGCCATACTTATATGATATAGCAAGGATCAGTCCATTCAAACATACCTAAACTGAATTACAATGATGTTTTATCCACATTATTAACTGGAGATAGACATTAACTGTTGAACCTGAATTCACAACAGTTTCTCGCGATATAGCGACACATATTGAGCATTATTTAATACGTTATACTCGAATGAATAAGTGACAAGTGATGTCTTCTGCAGTCTTTACATTTATACTCTGACTTTACAATATGGCGACTAGTTACCTGCATCCTGTACTCTTGCAAATCATCTCAATTCATATTCGTTTAAGCTTTATTTTTTACATCATTTGGATCGAAAGCTTTCTCAACTTATATTAATAACCCTTGATGTCTTCCTAGGAAGCCTCGGTCACCCGGCCCGCTTCTGATTTTTTCGTTACACTATGCTACACGGATCCAGAACCAGGGCCTAGGGAAAATAGGACGTTTAAAATCGCCCTCTCGTTTTGGGCGATTTTGGTGAGATTTTTAGAGATTCAACGAGACTTTCAAAAAACATGTTTTTAAGTTAATTTAATAATATTTTCTTATTTTAAACTTATGAGAAGCAGCAAGTGACGTTAAACTGTTTAACTGTTGCATCAACAATTGACGCTGTACTTGTTTTTACAAAATGACGTCACGCAAACGTCGACTTTATGAGCGTGAAAAAAAACGCGCGAATAAATTGTGTTAATCGCTAGTGGGCGCTTAAATTGGCCTAATCTGCCCAGACCGAGATCTGCAAGTAAGACATATGCATGATACGGTCTAGCTGGCCGAGACTATCTTCCTGGGTAGCACCAATACTGAACAAATGCGGATAAAGTGTCTTGCTCAGGGACACAACACATATGGTCATGGCGGGGGTCGAGACAATGCATATTAAATCATAGACATATTATACATGTAACGAAGCACTTCTACAAGAGTCTTGTAGACGTTCTTGGTGTATTTATAAACGCTGCAGTTAATTTAGTCACTTCATATCACGTGAGCACTTATCTATAACGGTGTAAATGTATATGATAAAGAATTTTAAGAACATATGTGTTGCGTTAAATCTAAAACATGTCAATTTAGGCTAGCTAAACTGTTTTTGAAACACAACAAATTTTTCTATGGATATGAAATGCTATGGGTATGAAATGTAATTATTATTAACTAATTCTGAAAGCTCGTAATAAATTGACCATTTACTTTGACAAGCAATTTACTTCTTGAAAAGCATGTATCGTATGCATTATATATGTGATGCGTTGATGATGTTAGACTCATAATTTATTTACGCATATTCAATCACGGGTATTTAAAGAACCAATGAATACACGTTTAGACAATTTTTGAAGATTGATCGGTTGTTTATAAAGGCTTGAATTAGTTAAATTAGTTTCGTACAGGTTTGTACTCGTCAGAAACGAAATGACTCGCAGTTTGAGTTCGCGTTATTTATACCTATGTTTGCCGCAGGCGGGAAATATTTGCCGTCTATGACGTAGAAGACAAATTTTTGCCGTTACGTAATGCGGCAACTTTCTGCCGTGGAGGCAAAATATATGTGTACCTTTGCATGATGGTGTATCATGGGTAATTTTGTCAATGTTTTTGACAAGGAATGTTTATTTGGTTGGGTTGATTTTATGCAGCATTTTGATAAATTGAAGACCTATTTACGACTGGCAATTTATTATATCTTGAAAGTGGGTCAGACAATTGAATGCACAATTTAGTAAACAGTTAAGTAAATATTAAAGGAGAACATGTAATATAAACTGTAAGATGACGTTTGTGTACTTGTAAGGCAGTGCCAAGGTGTTTGCGCAGAGACTGTACAACGAGGTTACAAACAGGCAATTTAATATGGATATTGATAGTGCAATACATAAGTCACGTATGCAGAATTCAGACGACAGTACGCGTATGGATTTCCTTAACACTTCGCCCGCTATGAATGTATAATGGACTGTCCTTTCTTTAAATTTAGACCATTCCATTTATGTTACAAATGGGCGTTTTGGTTTACTCGCAGGCTAATCTGGGTTTACAATGGACGCAAAGGATATTGTAGTCGACCTTAGCAGGCTAAGGTTTAACACTGTTGTTTTGTAAATCGTTAAATATAAAACATATACAACTACCATATAATGTCGTTGTCGATACTAAATATAAAACATATACTACTACCATTCAATGTCGTTGTCGATACTAAATATAAAACATATACAAATACCATTCAATGTCGTTGCCGATACTAAATGTATAACATTTTAATGGAGAAGTACCCTTCCAGCTGTTATTAACAAAACACAAATGAATGCGATGTAGGAATATCATTTTACGGAGTATCACATAAACAGCACCAATGTGCAAATATAAGTTCATTTAAAGTAATATGTCTATCACTTGTTTCATAAATCATTATCGTCTTCATCCGATACACACAAGTAAAACGTCATGTTTGTCCTTATTGGCCTCCTTTCGAGCAGACGATCAACGGAGAAGATAGAATTAACAAAATGGAAATTACGAATATAAAAGTACATTTTATGTTCAAAGATCAAAAACTCCTAATTCGATGTTTCAGGTTTGGTTTTGGTTTGGCTAGTTAAAGCCTTCATCGTGTGTCCTTAGCGCTCGGATTTTCGAAATATATAAGCCATTTGTTGTAAAATGTGCCTGTTGATGGCTGGATAGGGACTTTATGTTTTTAGTCAACCATTTATTTATATAATAAAATAGTTTCCATATATCATGACGTTATTTATGAAACAGCTGTATGTTTGTGGTGTCGCATATATTCTTCCATTTCTTCTTGAAAAGTGTATTTGTTTATGTGTGAATTCTATATTTTCTGTTCAACTTGTGTATCTAACTTTAATTGACATGGTTGTATGCTGCGTCTGAATTATATTCGGCATGATACACAACCTAGTCACCATGCAATGTAAATGTGTTGTCATGCCTTTTGGTCATCCTAGTGCAAACCTTGCTTTTGTCATTTACCGCTCTCCCATGCCCAGCAGTGTTATTTAACAGATTATTCTAGGTCCAGCTATCAAATTATTCTAGGTCCAACTAGCAGATTAATCTAGGTCCAGCTAACATATTAATCTAGGTCCTACTAACAGATTATTCTAGGTCCAGCTAACAGATTGTTATAGGTCCAACTAACAGAGTATTCTAGGTCCAGCTAACAGATTGTTGTTTTTTGTTATACAATGTTTTATTTCATCATCCATTTAATACATTATACATGCACATATGGTATATAATAAATACTATTTAAACTACAGTTTATATTTATGATGAAATAATTTTCTTGTTTACAGACGAAGGTTATTAAAAAGAGAGTTACCTCCGAGTTATTGAAAGTATAGAAGAGTATATTTTAGTATGCAGTTGGTAATAGAATTATGTAAGGTTTGAAAGAAGAATATGGAGACTAAAAAGAAGAGAAGAGAATTCGGACAGAAAAGAAAGTTGCTTTGCTTTCCCTTTTGTTGTTTTTGGTATTGTATTATATCGTACTTTAATTAATACCAGTTTATTATTGGAAGTTTCGCCATTTAATATCATGGCTGTCTAATTTGTCATGGTTCATCGCTATTTGCTTTTCTATTTCTATTTGTCTTAATAAATATTTCTTGAATTTGTTTGATTCGGGCAAGGATTTTAAACATTTGTTAATGAATATAAAATATTTCGCACTTAAAATAATGAAATTTATCATATTTATAGCATGTTCTTGTCTTTGAATTCCGAAACAGACGGTTCTTAGATTGAAATCGATGTTTACGTTTAACGTATTTAACAATATGTGCAGCTCATTCCAAAATTGTTGAATATGCATACATTCCCAGAAAAGATGATTTAAGCTTTCTATGTTCATATTGCACCATTCGCATAGACTTGAGTGAACGATTTTGTATCTGAATAGCGATTTATTTGTGGGTATTATTCTCATTAAATATTTATATTGAAAGTTCCTTAATTTTATATTTATTGTCGATTTTATTGGTGTGATATAGACGTCTTTCCATTCTATATCTGTAAACATGTTTTCCCATTTTTTTTGTGGTTTTATTTCCATGTCAATTTCTGTATCTTTTTGTATCTGGACATTGTATAAGAATTTATTTGATTGTTTAGTATTAAGAAATTTATTTAGGAAACTTTTATTTCTTTCTGCATTAATATCTTCATGTTTTATCTTTTCTTTCCATTCTTTAGGTATACTTGCTATTATCGAGGAGTATTTTAAAAAGTCTTTGTTTGGTATTTGATATAATTCGCTTATTTCCTGAAATGTATAAAACTCTTTTTTTCTATAGTCAAAAATTTGTTCTAATAGTTTAATTCCTCTTTCTAACCAATCATTGTAGAAAATAGTATGCCCACCTGCTTTGATATTACAATTATTCCATATTATTTCTTGACTAACATTTTCGTTACATTTATTTTCTTTTATTTCATTCCATGCTAATATAATATCTCTATAAAAGTTGTCTTTTGGAAATAATTTAAGAATACATGCTTTATTTAAATTGCAATCTAATAAGAGCTGTCCTCCGACTTTGTTTAATTCTTTGGTGTAAAATATTTTCCATTTGCCGTTATTTTTATTATCTAGTATTCGTTTTATCCAGTTTGCTTTTAATGCATTATGAAATTTAGTTATGTCAATCATTTTTATTCCTCCATTTTCATAATCCTGAATAATTGTTTTCCTTTTTATTTTATCTGGTTTATTATCCCATAAAAATGAGAACATTACATCGTTAATTTGTTTGATCTTTTCTTTTGGAGGGTTAGGCAGAACCGTTAGAGGATATATAACTTTTGGGAATGCAAAACATTTTATGACAGTAATTTTTCCTAGTAGCGTAAGTTTTCTGTGCTGCCAGCTTTTCAAACAATTTTTGAATTCTTCTACCTTCGGATCTAAATTTAAGGCTATTATATTGTTTCTATTTGTATGAAAATACATTCCTAGAGCTTTTGCCTGATCAGAACACCAATGAAATTTATTTTTTGGACAATATTTAAAATCCGAGTTTTTCAGTGAGCCTGCCTTTAACGCTGTACATTTGGAGTCATTTAATTTGAGTCCTGATATATTTGTAAAATTATTTATAACATCCATTAAGGTTTCAAAAGATTTCCTTGTTCCATCTGTGAGAAACGATGCATCATCTGCGAATAAAGTTTGTTTAATTTCTTGATCATTTATAACTATTCCTTTAATATTTGTGTTATCTGTTATTTCATAAGATAGAAGCTCAATACAAATAATGAATAAATATGGGGACAAGGGGCATCCTTGGCGAACACCGCTTTCTACTGGAAAAAAGTCAGAAATAAATCCGTTATTAATAATACAACTTTTAGCATCTGTATAAAACATTTTTACCCAATTTATCAGAGAGTCACCAAAATTAAAGTGTTTCAAGCATTTAAGAATAAACTCTTGGTTCAAACTGTCGAACGCTTTTTCGAAATCTGAGAAAAATAACAATGCCGATTTATTGTAGTCTTCAACATGGTCTAATACTTCAAATAATAACCTTATATTCTCACCTTTTATAAAACCAGTTTGTGAACTGTCTATTAATGATGGTAAAACCATTTTTATTCTGTTTGCTATGGATTTTGTAGCTATCTTATAATCGACATTTAAGAGACTGATTGGACGCCAATTTTCTATATAAGCCGTATCTTTCCCTGGTTTAGGTAGAAGAGTTATAATGCTTTGTTTTTGTAATTCTGTCATGTTATTAATTTGCAGAGAGTAATTAAGTGATTTTAAGAGATATAATTTGATGTCGTTCCAAAATATTTTATAAAACTCGGTTGTGATGCCATCCGATCCTGGACTTTTATTATTGCTCATTTGTTTAAGAGCTATAGCACTTTCATATTCAGTTAGTAGCCCATTACATTTAATCTTATCTGTTTCATTCAGAGTGTTCATTGATTTATTATAAAAGTCGTACTTAGAGGATGTTGTTTCTCTTTTTTTTGTAAAGATTACAATAGAAATCGGTTTGTGCGCCTCGTATTTCCTTTTGATTCATAATTAGTTTATTATTTACGATTAATTTTGATACTGATTTTCTCTCTGCCTTCTTTTTTTCTAAATTTGAAAAGTATTTTGTATTTTTTTCACTTTGTTCTATAATTTGTGCTTTTGAACGTATTATTATTCCTTTTACTTTTGTATCTATCAGTTCATTCATTTCTTGTTTTTTATTCTCTAATTCGATTTTTGTATTTTCTATATCATTATCATTTAGTACTATTTGAAGTTTATTTTCTATGTTCTGTATATCTAATATCAATTTACTCTCTTTTTCGCGATCCAATCTTTTTTTTGTTGTAGCATATTTTATTGTTTCGTTTCTAATTGTGCCTTTAAGTATTTCCCATAAAGTGTTCGGGTTTGAATCTTTGTTTATTTCTGCAATTTGTTGAATATTATTTCTTATGACACTTTGGTATTCAGTATTTAATAAAAGACTGTTATTTATTTTAAAGTATCCAGGTCCTTTAATTATTTTTACAAAGTCAAAGCTTATGATAGTAATGGAGTGATCCGATTTATAACCGGGTTTTATAACACTTTTATTTGAATAATTTACCAGATTATCAGATATTAAAAAGAAGTCTAACCTACTAAATATTGGTGGTTTAGTATTTGAATGCCATGTATATTGAAGTTTTTTTGGGTTAAAAAGTCTCCAAATATCTACAAGATTGTTTGTATTTACAATTGAGTTAATTTTTTCCCTACATTTTTTATGCGTGTCTTGTCTGCCATTTTTTTTATCCAGTGTTATGTCTAAAACTGTATTAAAATCGCCGCCAAGTATAAAGGAATTTTCGTCATTTTGTAAAATAAAGGTTTCTAATTTTTCAAAGAAAGATGCTTCGTCTACGTTCGGGCCGTATATGTTTATTAATGTTAATTCTTTGTCGTCAACACTTATTTCCAAAGCTTGAATTCTACCACTAACTACGTCCGTATATTTTATAAGGTTGAATCGAAATGTTGGATTTATTAATATACAGATGCCTTCTTTATTTGTATTATTACCACTAAAATATGCTTCCCCTCCCCATTCCTTCTTCCAAATAGCTTCATCTTCCTTAGTTAAATGTGTCTCTTGTAAAAAACTGATCGCATATGATTGTGATTTAAGCCAACTAAACATTTGATCTCGCTTGCTTTTTCTTCCCAGCCCTCTCACATTAAACGAACATATAGTTGTATCCATTACTATATTTGTATATGTTTTCGAACTTAAAGGGAAAGCAAAGGGTAGAGTACATGGAGGATGAAAGTGGAAACGTTATTAAACACATTTCGATGTTACATACAAATAATAAGCAAGAAAAGTCGCCGCCCTATCGACGTAAATTATTCCTGTTCCGTTAAAAGGCCTCTATTATGTACAATTATTAATATAGATATATACACTCGCACAACAAACAGTTGGTATGATTTTTTTTCCACTCAGCATAACTTTAACGTCAATAGAGATCGTAATTTTATACATCTATATATTTGCCACACACCATTAAAGAAGTGTGATGTTTTTTTCTCTCACACAGCATGAGCACCCTTTAGAACTATTATAACCATTAAATAACAATTAGTAATCTGTTGCGAAGGTATTCATACACACCACAAAAACAACAACGTAGTGTGTCTTCTTTCTCACACAGCATATAAAACACAAATACACAAAAAGACAAAACAACGGACACGTGAACAATATGCATACTACTTAACTAAAACGGAAGTACTCTTGAATATACTCTATGTATATATTTTATAGAAACATCTTGTTAACCACAGTCATATACATTAAACAATGATTCTACTATTACGAATGTACTCGTGGGTGTATTTTATGTACATATCGTTACAGAAGAACATTACATACTTTTATCTTTACCTCGTATTTAACTTTACAACAATATTCATGAAGACCAAAAAAGTGAAAAAATATGAAAAAACATATAGCCAGCACCATCATTTATTAATATTAAAAAAAAATAATCTGATTTATGACATTTAACTTGTCCCTTACTTTGAAAAACATGATATATCGATCGTTTCACATGCGCTCACCATATGGCCGTATTTGTGCTCCACATATTGGCCAACACTGTATATCAAAAATGACAATGGAAGATAATATCATTGACAGGTAGCAAGCGGTTTTTTTTTTTAATACCGCTGTCCATGGTGTTACATTGTTCATTGTATATATAATGAATCACTATGCGCTTATATAATGTACATTGGACATTTTGAGTATACATGTATTAAAGTGACCCATACTGTTGGGCTCGTTATACTCTAGAATTTCCCTTTATTTTCGGATGTAATGATGACAGGCGCACTTACGGTAAAATGTCCGGTATCAATTCACTATTAGTCTAACAACTGAACAATTTCGTTAGATAACAGATTGTTATAGGTCCAACTAACAGATTATTCTGTGTCCAGCTAACAGAGTATTCTATGTCAAGCTAACAGATTACTCTAGGTCCACTAACATTATTCTAGGTCAAGCTAGCAGATTATTCTAGGTGGTGCAGCTAACATATTATTGTAGGTCCAGCTAACAAATTATTCGAAGTCCAGCTAACAAATTATTCTAGGTCAAGCTAACTGATTATTCTATGTGCAGCTACATATTATTCTAGGTACGCCTAACAAATTATTCTAGGTCCAGTTAGAGTATTCTAGCTCCAGCTAACAGATTTTTTTCTAGGTCCAGTTAAGACAGTATTCTAGGTCCAGCTAACAGATTATTCTATATCCAGCTAATAGATTATTCTAGTTCCAGCTAACAGATTATTCTAGGTCCATATACGGTTTATATACCTCATACTTTAGCGTCATGTACAATTCAACATGACGCCATCTGTTGTAAAAATGCGAAGTCACAAAAACAATATCCATAAGTGAAGAACGGAACCATCTCACTATTTATTTGCACTTTTCTCCGCTAATCATGCTAATTGGGATATACGTCGTGCTGTCAAGATTGACATAAATGCAAATAAAGTTTAGTATGATTGATGATCCAGACTGGCCTAGATACGGTGCCAGAATAGTGTCGTATGTTCAGTGAGACTAAGCTGAGTAATTTATGGATGCCTGGGTAATTTATGGATGCCTGGGTAATTTATGGATGCCTTGGTAATTTATGGATGTCTATGTAATTTATGGGCCTCTGGGTATTTATGGACGTCTGAGTAATTTATGGATGATTGTGATGCGTTATGAACATACAGAGATGGATACGTCTTGGACTGAATAGAAACATTCGAAGACAACGTATCCATCTATGTGAGATGGTTCCGTCCTTCACTTATGGATATTGTTTTTGTGACTTCGCCGTCAGACGTAAACAGATTATGATACTAGCAGTATAGGTGTATCGGAAGTAAAACAAATCCCCTTGAGACCTGTACAATATTTTCCAAGCTTTCTAGTTAGCCATTTTTCAAAAATGAAGTTCAAACTAAGAATCACTTACATATTATTAGTCATTAGACCTTTCTCTCTAGAAAACTGCTGAGAATAGTAGGGGTCATGTGGCAAGAAAATTAAATTCTGATCTGTGTTAACACGTGAACAAACTACATTCATTCGGCACCTCTTTAATTTGTTCCATTTTCACTTTCAAAACTTTCAAGTTGATAAATAAAATCATCATACAGCCATGAAAATGTTCTTAGCTCTCACAAACAAGTCAATAAAGTAATTTCAGCCAGAAAAACAGGCCTTAGATACTCAAAAATGCCTTTTGTCATAAAAACAGTTAGGGATTATACATTTGGGAACTCCTTTCGACTATACCGAAATGAATACCACAGTGATTTACTTCCTGTATGGCAATACCGTCTAAACCAGGCATGAATACCACAGTGACTTACTTTCTGTATGCCTAGACCTTCTGAGGAATTGCACTTGTAAAATGGGGAATTCGCTCAATCACCGGCGAGCTTCCCAGCGGCCTTTTTGCCACTGACCGGTACCCCTATTATCAACACGTTTATGTTTGTGGTGTCGCAGACTTTGTTTCTAGTCTGCCTTGTAATTGCTTCTAGTCTGCCTTGTAATTGTTTCTAGACTGCCTTGTAATTGTTTCTAGTCTGCCTTGTAATTGTTTCTAGTCTGCCTTGTAATTGTTTCATATGCGTGTTTTTGATTATCTTCCTAAAACGAGTTTTACATTTTCACTGATCTGCCAAATTTTTCCGCAGAATATATGTGACATAAGTTTTCCAGACGTGTGTCATTGCACTGAATATAATCTGCCGTATTGTAATGTAATTTTTCGTCAGAAATATTATCCATACTGAAGACGTGGTAATGCTTTTTGTCTAAATGATAATATATTCAAGTTGCATGAACGAGTGAATTGAATGGTAGTGAGAGTGTTAAACCCCAAACATTTTTACTGCCGGGGTAGTAAATATCTAAATGCATTATTCTCTGTTATGAACTTTTTACAAAGAGACAGGGATGGTTTTAAAATGTTGAGTCTGTAAACGCGTCTGGTGATAATTACCAATACACTTGTGTGTACATATACACTCGTCTATAATTGCATATATACTCTTTAATCTTAGCAGCACAGGAATTATCTTAATACAGAGGCATTTTAATTTAAAACAATACAATTGGGAACTGAAATGACGTCTCTTAATAAAGGAGGGCCTTTTATCAGGTTTGACTTTAGTTTATACATGCGACTTGTGTGGCTTATGTGTCTTTGTTAATATGTATGAATTTTTTTTTTTTTAATCCGTAATAGTAATTACATACACTTAATTATGAGAACTATTATATTCGAGGGGCTCCTGTTGGATAAACCGTCCGACTCTGAATCCGAAGTCCTCGGGTTCCAGCCTCACCAGCTCCTCTGTGTTTCTTTTTTTTTTTTCGGTCTCCATATTATGGATATGGATGATATGGAGACCCATTATTCTCCCCGTCCAATGATGTATGATGGGTCGAGGAAGACCATCCCCTTGTACACCTTACAACATTTACATTAATTTTTTTTACAATTTTTTACAAAAATATGTATAACAAAATCCAAAATCAATAATACTCACTTAGATCTCTCAATCATTCGCTCACTAGTTTACTATACATTACCACTATTTTATAGAACTTAATGTCAAAAATTAATATTCAATAGAACATTTCTGTTGAGTATTTTTATTTGGTTCTAAGTGAGTTTTTATGGTTTCGGTAACATTTACACATATATGCAAAAAAGTGAATATATTAATAATAATATGATTAAAAATTGTATGACTTAACTTTATTGGTTGGGGAGCATGATGGGGTGGGTGAAAATATTTTTTTAAATAAAAAAATATGGGGAGTGGGGGTTGGGATTGAGGATATGTCTCTGGCATTAGTATCTGGCGTTCTATTGTTCAAAAATAACAAATACACATTTGGGTCTTATTTTTCCGAACTTAACAGTTCGTGAAACTTTTCCCATGAATTTAAAAATATGTTGTAGTTGTTTTCAACAATGGATATTTCTTTGCTTGTTTTATACAAAAGTTGGATTCTGTGCTTCAGTGTTGTAATTGTGGGTATGTGTTTTGAGCATCTGCAGTAATATAAGTAGTATTTTATCTCTAAAAGGATGAGCTGGATTAAGTTGCTTACATTTTTGTCATATGTTCCAAAGATAAATGATTTTTCTTCAAGAGTAATTTCAATATCTTTTGTGAGCAGCCAATCTTTAAGTTTACTTAATATATTTGTTGTTTTCTCACATTCCCATAAAATATGTATAATTGTTTCGGAGGCCGTTGAACAGAAAGAATATATTGGATTATCAAGTATTTTTATCTTATGTAGAAAACTATTTGTTGCTAAGATGTTATGGTTGATGCGTGTCTGGAACCATTGCAATGTAGTATCTTTGGTTATTGAAAAAGGCCAAGTAAAAATCTGTTTCCAAACTGGGTTGCTAATTTGGTACCGTTTATTCCATTAAAGTTTTGCAGTAGGGATTTCAAGATTTTGGTTTAGTAGAAGATATATATCTTTTATTCCCTTCTCATTTTTTATGTATATTTTAATAGGATTTTGTATGATGGGGTTTTCAAGCTTGCTTGTAGCTTCTATGTTGTTATCTTTTTTCATTTTTTTGACAGCAGTTACTAAACTGTGGTACTGTAGAAAATTAATGTTTACATCAAATGCATGTTTTAGTTCTTCCTGTGTGTATAAATTCCCATCAATTTTTGTAATGTCATTTATAGTATACATTCCTTTATCGAACCAGGATTTTATAAAATAGCTTTTTGAGCCTACCCTGACATTTTCGTTATAAAAGTTTGGGCTTGATAAGTATATATCTGTGTTCATTGGCTTGGGCCTGGATAATATTAGTATGTGTGACTTTAAAACATCTTTCCAAAAGGGGTTTGAAATATTATTTATTATTTCTTGTGCATACATAACTCCACACCAAGATAATTTGTTTATATCTAAATATGATTTTAGGATATTTACATATTTGTTTTCTTCTAACAGTAATCTTCTAATCCATGTTGCTATTAAGGCTGATATAAATGCAGAGAGATTTGTCATTCTCAATCCACCTTCTTCATAATCCTTACATAATACAGTGTTTTTAATTCTTGATTTACCTTGCCATAGGAAGTTAAAACACAATGTGTTTATTTCATTGATAACATTATCTTTTGGATTAGGTAAGGATAAAAACAAGTGATTAAGTGAAGGTGAAATGAGTGACTTTATAACTGTAATTCTACCAATGAGAGTCAGGTATCTACGTTGCCAACTACTTATTTTTTTCCTCAAAGCTATTATTTTGTCATTGTAATTCAAGTCATTCATTTTGTAAGATCTGTGTCGAATATAATTCCTAACAGTTTAAATCTAGAGTTTCCCCATGTCAGTTTCCATTTAGTTTTTATTGAATGTGTGCTATATTTCATTGAGCCTAACCAAACCACCTGCGTTTTTTCAAAGTTAACTTTTAATCCAGAAATATCTGCAAAGAAATCCAGCTAACGTAATGTTTCATTCAATGAGGTTTCAGACCCATCTAAAACTGAAGTTGTGTCATCGGCAAATTGTGTTAACTTGTATTCTTTATTGTTTATTTTAATCCCTTGTATCTTTTTATTATGCCTAATTTTTATAGCCAAGATTTCCGCGCATAAAATAAATATATAAGGGAACAGGGGATCGCATCTGTGTTTCCTTGATGTGTCCGTAGGCAAAACATTTCCATTACACTCGGATAGGGCAACTCCGTGTATCTGAGTCCGCTAAAGAACCCTAGGAATCTATTCGATAGTAAGATATAGGTCACATACCACTATTGTTTCGGGACTGCTGATTGGCTGAAAAAAGTATAGGTATTAGGGTATATATCTTTCGAAGGAGCTATTTTCTGATTGGGTAGAATTGCCTAAATCATAAGTCATGTCCATAAAATGTCAAATTATTTGTGTAGGTGATAAAAAAAAATAGAACTATTTTTTCTTGCATCTGGGCTATTTTATTGAGAAAATTGCAGGGGTAGTAAATTATAAAACTCCCAATTTCTGGCACTTTTTTGAGTGTTTCTAGGATAATTCTTGAAAATAAAGTAGCCTAAAAGGTTCCCTTGGATATGGGATATGTGATTTATGGTCAAAGCGCTGTAATGTAATCCTATGGAAAATGCAATAGTGGTGTATGGCCATAAATGATCTAATTGCGAAGATATAGGAGATTCATGAAAATCGTTTGTTCATCGTACGTCCGACCAGACCCCTGTTGGATAACCAATTACGCGCTTCTGCGTTTATAGCACAACACGAATATATTAAATACGGAATAGTCGTTATCAGGCAAGTGCACACTATATTATTATATAGCTGCAAATATATTATCATATTGTAAAATGCCATTGAACGCCATGATATTGGGACATTCAATTCCCAGGCGTCTCGAAGTTTACATTAAGAATGGCATAGACACACGATTGCGATTAGAACAATCCTGGAACGTAAGCTTTTGCGCAAAAGGTGGTACGACTTTGTCCTCAGTCGAATTATTGGCAAAGTGCGATAGTATAGGCCCGATTATGTCTTTGCTCCATCATCGTTACAATGTAGGGTCGATCGCAGTGTGTCATATCAGCTATTGCCAAGGTACGAGAGACACAGAGACTGGAAAAAAAGGCCTGAATCGTATACGACATCTTGAGTCGGTAACCTGCGTACAATTACGCTAGTTTTGGTCGCATAACAACAAATTCCTTTCTCCCACAGAAGGAAAGTGCAGCATGGACACGTTTTTGTCTGAGGGGGTATACCTTACCAATAACGAGCAATACTATTTGTATAATAGTCTCAGAGGGCCCTACAGAAATGTTCCATCATACTGCATAGAATATACTGTCAATAATAAAGTGTTCATTCGAAAATACAGAAGACACGCGTTCAACGTATTCCTCTCTCGAAAAGAAACGTAATTAAATATGTTTAAGCTCCCCTTTTTGCAATTAACAAATACTACGCACAGAACCGCACCAGTTGCCCTCCCACATATGGAGGCATCACGCGCCTTATTAAAGAGCGTTGTTTAGTGTCCTCTCACACATGTAATCGTTAAGATCCTATCATTACATAGAGACGTCAAGTGCCTTATTACAGAGCAGTGTTGAGTTTCCTCTCATACATAGAGGCGTCAAATGCCTTATTACAGAGCAGTGTTTAGTTCCCTCTCATACATAGAACCGTCAAATGCCTTATTATAGAACAATGTTGAGTTCCCTCACATACATAGAGGTGTCAAGTGCCTTTTTACAGAGCAGTGTTTAGTTCCCTCTCATACATGGAGGTGTCAAATGCCTTATTACAGAGCAGTGTTTAGTTCCCTCTCATACATGGAGGCGTCAAATGCCTTATTATAGAGCAGTGTTTATTTACCTCTCATACATAGAGGAGTCAAGTCCCTTAATCCAGAACAGTGTTTAGTTTCCTTTCATAAATAGAGGCGTCAAGCTCATTTTTACAGTGCGGTGTCTAATGCCCTCTCATACATAGAGGGGTTAAGTGCCTTATTACAGAACAGTGTTTAGTACCCCACTCATACATACAGGCGTCAAGTGCCTTATTACAGTGCGGCGTTTAGTGTCCCATCTCATCTTAAATGCCTTACAACAGTGTTGTTGTAGTTCCCTCGCATACATAGAGGCGCCAAGGGCCTTATTACAGTGCGGCTTTTAGTGCGCCATCTCATTCATATAGAGGCATCAATTGCCTTATTACAGAGATCTGTTTAATTCCCGCTCATACATAGAGGCATAGAGGCGTCAAGTGTCTTATGATAGTGTTGTTTTAGTGCCCTCTCATAGATAGAGGGGTCAATTGCCCTATTACAGAGCAGAGGCATAGATGCGCCTAGTGCCTGGCTACAGTGCGGCGTTAAGTGCCCTCTCATACATAGAGGCGTTAAGTGCCTTATTACAGAGCATTCATTATTTTAGTACTCTCGCATACATAGAGGGGTCAAGTGCCTTATTACAGAGTGGTATTTCAATCCCCTCTCATAAATAGAGGCGTTAAGTGCCTTATTGCATAGCATTCTTTGAGTGCCCTAGTGTTGCGTTAGTGCCCTCTCATACATAGAGGCGTTAAGTGCCTTATTACAAACCGATATTTTAATCCCCTCTCATACATAGAGGCGTCAAGTGCCTTATCAGAGCGGCGTTCAGTCTCCTGGCATAAATGCCTTATTACAGAGCGGTATTTTAGTGCCCTCTCATACATAGAGTCGTTAAGTGCCTTATTACAGAACGGTATTTTAGTGCCCTCTCATACATAGAGTCGTTAAGTGCCTTATTACAGAGCATTCATTATTTTAGTACTCTCGCATACATAGAGGCGTCAAGTGCCTTATTACAGAGTGGTATTTCAATCCCCTCTCATAAATAGAGGCGTTAAGTGCCTTATTGCATAGCATTCTTTGAGTGCCCTAGTGTTGCGTTAGTGCCCTCTCATACATAGAGGCGTTAAGTACCTTATTACAAACCGATATTTTAATCCCCTCTCATACATAGAGGCGTCAAGTGCCTTATCAGAGCGGCGTTCAGTCTCCTGGCATAAATGCCTTATTACAGAGCGGTATGTTAGTGCCCTCTCATACATAGAGTCGTTAAGTGCCTTATTACAGAACGGTATTTTAGTCCACTATCATACTTAGAGGTGTCAAGTGCCTTATCAGAGCGGCGTTCAATCTCCTGGCATAAATAGAGGCGCCACGAGTAAAGTATAAAATCAAATGAATTCGTTTGCATATGGATAATTGTTGACAATAGTGCACCAATATATATATATTGAGAGAGATATAAATATATAATTCTGGTTCAGTAAGACTAAGTACTGAAAACTACATTTCTATTTAAATATATGCAAGCATGTTTAATTTAAAATGATACTGGATAATCGAATCGAGGAATCGATTTCAATGATCGATAACGTCTTCAAGATTGCCGTGTGTCCCTTTAAGTGCATTATTACTGAGGCCGTATAGCGCTCAATTACTCTTACACTTTTTGATTCACTTTTTTTTTGCACTAAGGGCCTTCTTCAGCATGTGCACGACGCAGCGGCACGTAATAATAATCGCAAACATGGTGTCCCTCGCTGTATTCACTATTTCAGAGAATGCCCCCAAAGAAGTACAACACAAGGACATCCCGACGGTGAACAAAGAAAGCCAAATCAGGGGAAGTATCAGTTTTACCTGCTAATTTAATAAGGGAAATAACAGAAAATGTCACTCAAAGAGTTCCCCAAAATATATATCAATATATGAAAATATAACATATCAATTTCAATCATAGTTGTAATAGTTTAAGACCTCTGAGTTGAAGTCAAAATTCTCTGCAACTTTCCAAAGTTCAAGATAGTTCATACATTCTGTCATCTTATTATCAACAGGTGTCAGTTAATAGCCATTTATCTGTGTCCGTGAGTGGCAGCTGAACATATCAATGTTCAAAGAAAGTCCGTGGGAATTGTTAACCACCGCTTGTTAATTCATCTAACGGCGCAATTAATGGTCATTCCAGTTTAATAGCATTACATTATCTTTGATTTAGAATAACATTACAGTCCACACTTTCCCAGGAAACACTTAATCTAGTAATTTACACATGAAACTGACAGATGTCTCAGAACATGTCAAACTGAAGGTCACTGTTCATTAGATCCGTTTGTTGTGTTACAAGAGGGATGCCATAATTCCACAAGGGCTTGAATTGAGTTTTAATCCAGATTATAGTCTTTGCGTTTTTCTGGTGTTTTCTTAATTCTCTCGGTTCGAGAATTTTATTTCTCTTCACTAATTTAATCTGTTTTCATATGTTCAGACATTTCACTCATATTTTCCATTAAATCATGAGACACAGAGTCTGGCTGAGGCAAGTTTTTGTCATTGTACTTTTTTACATGCGGAACATTCCGTCGGTATTCGGCACTTTCATCGTCGGCACGAATTAATACGCTGTTTCAGTTTTTCCGAACAACAGTGTGCGGTTTCGGACTAAACGGCGTGTCAAGCTTATTATTTCGATTTTGTTTTACCAAAAACCTTATCTCCCTCAGCGATATTGCTATATTTAATGTGTCTTTTGGGATCCACGGACAATTTTTCCTTTCCTTCTTGTTCGGAGTCGCGGTCACGCATCTCACTGCTTAAACCAATGGAACAACTATGTTCCTATCAGACATCGCCCGTCTGGGACTTGTTTAGAGACGCCATGTTTCTGACTGATCAGATACGGTAAATCAATAAGCAATAAATCTATATGTGTCTTTACAGATAACGAGGCTCTGCCATTTATTTTAAACAAGTATGCAAGCAAAGGTAAACAAATCGTGCACCTTCTGACACTATTTGAAATAATGAAATATAATATAATTTACTTTACAGCGCAATCGATTATCTGACTATTTATCTCGACAGGATATCCAAGGCTCATGGGAGAGACTCAAAAATGACCCAGATACCAAGCCTGCCGATGTATTCACTCTGCGACATGACATAAAAGATCTATTTTAACAATTCGCCAGTTTATGCTAGCATTTATGCCCTTCTTCGCCTGGGCGGAGATAACATACCTATGCAATATAACAGGACATGGATGGAATTATTCGACATTTGGGACATGGCGGTTCACGAAATATATACGTTAATACATTGAGGTCAGTGGGTTTACGGCCTTTATTATATAAGGTACCAACAGACAGCATAGAACCAATAAAAGTTGTCCATATGTTTATGTCAATTACCTCAGTCATCCAGCTTACAGACGCCGGGAGCCAACCAAACTCGAGTCATTATTGACCCCACTTTGGGTTCATGTGGGGTCGTATTTTCGTCAAGTGACCTTACCATGGGTTCACGTTAGGTCAATTGTGTTTAAAAATACCAAGATATACATCTCTAGTCTGCGAGAATTATAAAACGTATACGACTTAGTTTTGTTTAGTGATTTAAATCGTTGTGAATAAGTTGTGTTAGCGTGTAACATCTATGTCAGGATCGGCCCTGGGTTCATATCGGATCCTTTTTAGACGCGTAAAGGTATACTGTGCATTTCGCGAAAACGTTGGAATATAATACCCTCATTTTCTTCGATGTATACCAAGGTCAGTAGCTATCTCGTTTCTATATTGCGATTTCATCAGTCAAATAGTCTGATGAGTGTGGCGAAAATCGCCATAGCTAATTAAAAATAAATGTACCAATAAGATTATATAAACACGATTAATGTTTTTAATAGCAAAACAGTTATTCCCAATTAACAACAAATCCTGTAACAACTTCGATTACGTAATATTGCATAATAATATTTAGTACTCGATTTTTATAGTGCTTTATTCCATATCATTTTCGTTATGTTATTTCCGGAAATTAATATTTGTTATATCATATTACACTGTTTCATGCAATGTTACATGACTACTATTTTAATGATAAAAAGCATTCACACTCTTGTGAAAAAACAGTCACAGTGTGGCATATATAGGAGCTAGTCCGGGTACCATGGGCCCAATGTGGTGGAACGCAAAAGTACCCTCAGGTAAACTATTGAGTAAGTTACTGTGAAGCAAAGGAGTGGTGAAAGACACAGGGCTGGTATGTATTGAATGTTTTCCTTTATTTCTGAAACATTTAACTTGCTTTAAGCGAAAACCGCATGAAAATTGAAGGTAAGCTGGACATGCTGCAATACCTTTTGTGAAGCACAGTTTGAAGTGTACTTTGGTCATTTTGAACTCAGAATTCAAAAAGAAGGTGTTTACTTTCATTTTGGAAAATATTTTGGTAAAGAAAGCAGGTCAGCGAATCATCTAAGGCCCATTTTTGTGTTGCACTGGGCATGACTGATACTACATTGTGTGTGTTATATTGCCAGCATAGTCGGATCGATATTTTCGGGTAGATATTTATTAAAAACCCTATGTAAAAACAATGGTCGTCCAGGTCCTTTATGCAGGTTCCAACCGGATCAAAGTAAGTGACTGTATTAGCAGACGTTAAATATAAACATTGAATAAGACTTATATGATGCTTATGATATGTGTAGGTAGTGTTTGTGTACTTTTGCTGTTTGCTGTCTTCAACATGTCATCATTTTATCTGATTTATGTCCCTCAAAAGGAGTCTAAATGCTACAAGCTATGTATATCATATCTGTGTTACATATGCGTCATGGTACGTATTGCTACACCGGGGATTCTTAAAATTAAAATGAAGCAAAACAAAAATATATCGTGGAGAACTGCAGAAAAACAGCGTGCTGGGTGAAAATGATGAACGTCACCTCTTGACAAGCACGCGGACAAGGAACGGCTATGGACAAGCACATTGGCTCGGCCCATCAAGAGAAATAAAGCTGCATTCACTGCATTCTCTGCAAACAGACTTGCCATGCATTTGAAATTGTGGCGAAAAGGATTAGGGGCATAGAGGTCAGTCGGTCAGTCATTTGTGTCATAAAAAATTGTGCATTAATGCTGATCATCTATCACTGGAGCCCCAATATATTAACAACCAGCACTCCAACTATGTCGGCCAAGGGACATGCGATGGACATGGAAAATACTCTGGTTGCCTTCTTCATTTAAGGATTCACAATTATGTTGCGCTGTAATTGTCTTGTAATGTATTGTCTCATTGCGAGTCTTCTTCTGTTTCTTCATCATGTTTTTCTTCTTCTTCTTCTTCTTCTTCTTCTTCTTCTTCTTCTTCTTCTTTTTTTTCCTTAATGTTCTTATTAAATTTTTATAACAAGTGATTGTTTATTCAAATTTATATGTAATTATTATGTGTTTTTATGTCTTATATTTGTTAAATTAACTTTATACTTTGAAGAAGAAGAAGAAGAAGAAGAAGAAGAAGAAGAAGAAGAAGAAGAAGAAAGCAGAAGAAAAATAGTTCTTAATTTTCTCTTCTTCTTCTTCTTCTTCTTCTCCCCACTTATTTTCCTTATTTAATTTGTATATAACAAGTGTTTGTTTATTTAAATTCATATGTAATTATTATGTGTTTTTTTTGTTTTAAATTTGTTAAATCAAGCCTTATACTTTGAACAAAATTTATACTTTGAGAAGAAGAAGAAGAACAAGAAGTTATGTTATTGTTTTATTTACTTTTTTCCAAAAACAGTACATGTTTACTCATATTTTTTCAGAGATGGGGAGAAAGCTAAACAAGACCACAGACTGCAGTAGCTGGGGACTATGACAACAAGGACAAACGCAAAAAGTACGTTTAACATTATTTTAATGTTGATGTTTCTTCAAATTCTGCTGATGAACTACTGCTGAAGTGCACATTCTGTCACATGTTAATTCCAGTTGTTCATGCTTTAGTGTATGCGTGGTCACGTCGAATGCTCACATAGTCATCTTGTCGTCTGTTTTATCTGCTGGCTGTACACTATGTGTCTCTTCCACAGCTCTCGGTCGTAAAATCATGATGTCTTGTTGACAGTCTGAAGCAGATGCACTCAACAAAGCAACAGAAGAAGGTGGTCGTGATATCTTTCTGGCGGCAGTTCTTGATGTTCCTGCTTCAGAATCACAAATTACTCCTTCATTGTAAGGTATGTATTTCTTCTTAAACATAGTAGCTCGTCGCTTCTGATCGCCTCTCATGATGGAACCATAATGATGGAAGCTTGTGTAAGTAGTCCTTATATAACAGAGCAGAAAGGTTATGTAACACTATATAACTGCAGCTGCTAAGAATGGGATGAGTCATCAAAGAATCTGAACTTCAAAGAAATCCCACTAGATTAGATTCCACTGTCTACACTGCAGGTGGTCATTCTTTCATCACAGAAAAATATTTATAAAAAGGTAGTCCTTGCCGGTATTCTTTTAAAATAAAATATGCATTGACATGCTCATTGAATGGCAGTTCATATTAAATGTGGGTTTTCCTGCTAAAGCTGTCTTTCTATTGATATACAGTGCTGTTAATGCTTGAAATTTGCCTTAAATTGAGTGGCGCTAATAACACGTTATCTTTTAAGGGCTAATAAGTGGATAGGTAGTGACATTTATTATTTTCTAAATATTTCCCATATTAGCAACAGCACTGTGAAGTTTCAATTGTTTGTAAAGGATTTACAACAATTTGAAAATAAACGCCATGCCTCGGATTTGTAAGTTTGAAGCCCAAACTGGAATATATGGTATATAGTTGAATGGTTGTTGAAGAATAAATGTAACATATATTAAGGATATTGTGATATATGTTTATTCTATATACCTGTTAAAGTAAAACAAGTCACTTTTTGACAGACTCAGCAATTTCTTCTTTTTTTTAGTAAACATTACATTCAGGAAAAATGTCGTAAAATTGCTTGCAACGGCTAGTTACCATGCATTTCGTGCCACTGACATTATTTTTTCATTGTTACAGATAGTTTCTACCTATTTTTAGAATTTCTGTGTTATGGTTATTCATTTTATATAAAGTTTAATGAAGTCTGGTCATACACTCTGTCAGGTGTGCATAATTTCCATTTCAGTTTTACCCCTCGGTGTGTAGTTATGGAGATTTTATGCCTCAAGTCGAGAAATAGATGACTGTACTTAGAAGCGAACATGTTCCACATACTTTGAACAGCAGCAAAAATATTTTGGATATATGCTAGTGACATATAAGTATATGTGAATATGTACTTTATTTTTTTAAATGTAATATGTGTAGCATATAGGAGCTAGTCTGGGTACCATGGGCCCAATGTGGTGGAACGCAAAAGTACCCTCAGGTAAACTATTGAGTAAGTTACTGTGAAACATAGGAGTGGTGAAAGACACAGGGCTGGTATGTATTGAATGTTTTCCTTTATTTCTGAAACATTTAACTTGCTTCTAGCGAAAACCGCATGAAAATTGAAGGTAAGCTGGACATGCTGCACTACTTTTTGTGAAGCACAGTTTGAAGTGTACTTTGGTCATTTTGACCTTAGAATTCAAAAAGAAGATGTCTACTTTCAGTTTGGAAAATATTTTGGGAAAAAAAGCAGGTTAGCGAAGGCCCATTTTTGTGTTGCACTGGGCATGACTGATACTACATTATGTGTATCATATGGCCAGCATAGTCAGGATTGGATATTTTCGGGTAGATATTTATTAACAACTCTATGTAAAAACAATGGTGGTCCAGGTCCATATCGACACTAGCTGACTAGTCCATGTTTCTTACTTGCCTTAATAAACAATGCGCATAACTGATCTAATTGCGAAGATACTGAAGATTTATGCAAATCGTTTGTTCATCGTACGTCCGACCAGACTCCTGTTGGATAACCAATTACGCGCTTCTGCGTTTATACCACAACACGAATACTATTCGCTCGGTTTCTGTGGGGGCGGTCCCATTATGCCATGCGCGTTTCTCTGACATGTATTAGTCACATATTCAATTCAGACAGGCTCTGTTCTTTACAACCGCCAGTTCGGAGTGGCACATTCTAAAACCTCCACTACCCCAACCAACCACACTACCGAATAAATGCACACTATGCCATAGCGCTTGTTTTGACTTTATTCTACTTCTCAAGTAGCGATAATCGGCGAAAATCGCCATAGTTGATTAAAAATACATGTACCAATAAGATTATATAAACACGATTAATGCTTTTAATAGCAAAACAGTTATTTCCAATTAACGACAAATCGTGTAACAACTTCGATTACGTAATATTGCAAAATAATATTTAGTAATCGATTTTATAGTGCTTTATTCCATATCATTTTCGTTATGTAATTACCGGAAATTACTATTTGTTATATCATATTACACTGTTTCATGCAATGTTACATAACTACTATTTTAACGATAAAAAGCATTCATAATCTTGTGATTAAACAGTCACATTGTGGCATATATCGACACTACCTGACTAGTCCTTGTTTCTTACTTCCCAGAATAAACAATGCGTATAAAGGAATTGTTCTCCGATTTGTATGTAAAAAACAACTCATTTTACATATTCCATTAATGGAATGCATTGATCAACTGAGACGATACGTTAACCTGTGTATTAGCTTTAATCACATCCATGAACGTAATCTTAAACTTAATGCATGCAGGTTTAATCCAAGTAGTCCGTTAGTTAAATCTTAGATTTCATCTTAAAATCGCACGCAGGCTCTGTGAATTACAATGCCAGGAAAGATTAACGGTTTGCAGACAGTCTGTATAGATCTTTGTCAGCGGCTCAGTCTACTCATGTAGTTCTAAATCTGTTGGCTAAATAATGTTTTAAAGAACCTTTTTAATTATTGCTGGTCTTGCTGAGCTAAGCTGTCTCGTTAAACTATCTGATATCATAGTTAACAAGTAAAATCCCTGCAGAGACTGAAAATCCAAATGATGAATAAATGGTTCGCCACTGAACACCCGAGCGGTAATTTGCTACAGCCGGATATTGCATTCCAGACAACTTTTAATTGTCATATATTAGATAATACAACATTACGGCTTTAATGTCAGGCATCGTTCTTATAGTCTGTATTTTTTTTGTTTCTGTGTTGTCGAGGGGTTAACGACGTTGCGTTTTAATAAATATTGAAAAGGTGATCCCTTGGAAGCAATAAACACAAACAAGAGAGAAAAGTTTTATTGAGTCTGTTCATGACAGGTAATTGTAAGATGTAACACCTCTCCCGTCTCCTAGCACCGGCTTCAGCGATAATCTACTTTAAGGCAACACATAATGGGCTTGATGATCCCAAAGGACCAGTAAATAATAGCACTACTGATTTGTAGTCGGTGCGACTTTTTACGGCCTCCTCACAGCACTAAACAAACGCTAGTGTGAATGTCAATAAATACTGAAAAGGTGATCCCTTGGAAGCAACAAACACAAACAAGAGAGAAAGGTAGCATACTCGGTTTTATTGAGTCTGTTTACGAGAGTTAATTATAAGATGTAACATCTCTCACGCCTCCTACATGTAGCACCGGCTTAAACGATGCTATACTTTAAAGCAACAACAGTAAATAATAACACTACTGATTTGTAGTCGGGCGACTTTTTACGGCGCCAAACAGCACTAAACAAACGATAGTGTGAATGTCAATAAATACTGAAAAGGTAATTCCTTTGAAGCAACAAACACAAACAAGAGAGAAAAGTATTTTTTCATTGCTGTTCATGAGAGATAATTATAAGATGCAACACATCTCACGCCTCCCAGCACCGGCTTAAGCGATATTCTAGTTTAAAGCAACACAGAATGGGCTTGATGATCCCAATAATAACACTACTGATTTGTAGTCGGGCGACTTTTTACGTCCGTCACACAGCAAACAAACTCTAGTGTGAATGTCAATACATACTGAACAGGTGATCATAAACGTCTCGCCTCTCACCGCTGCGGGTTCGATTCTCACTGTGAGCTCAACTTGAATGAGAGAAAATGTTAAATCGTACGGATGGAGAGGGGTATACAGTACTGTTTATACCCAGGAATAATTGAGTGTTCTGCGTCCACCACAAAAAAATCGACCATCATACGTATCCTAGAATGTGCTGAAAATGACGTTAGACAACAAACAAACTGGTTATGTACAAACATATTGTGAACTTATTGAAATCGCCACAACCGGTTGATACATAATGCTATTGTGTTCTATTCGCTCAGCATGCTTGCAGGTGGTATAACATGCACGCTCAGCATGCTTGCAGGTGGTATAACATGCACGCTCAGCATGCTTGCAGGTGGTATAACATGCATGATGTATTTTTTGAATAGTTTCCATCCTCCTCAGTATTTATAATTAAATTGAAATACATTCAGAAATATGTTTTATATTTATTTGCAAAACTTGTTTATTTATTTCAAATAGTTATATTGCATAGTACATTGTAGTATTTATCTATGCACGTATGTGCTATGTTTTACTGAACCAGCTTGTGAGATGACACATATTACATTATATACAATCGTTTTAAAATGTAACTTTCCTTCCTTGAGTTTACAATAGTGGTTTTCGTGAATGTCTAATAAGCAATTATAGAAAGAATACTTGTCTACTGCTAGTGAAACATTGACAACTACAAAATGACGACTTTTGAATGGAATACTAAAGAATGAGTCATTGAATATAAAAATTGCAGACATTGTCTCTGTAACTGAGACACCGCTGGCATATACATTGAAACTTTGAAACACTGAATATTATGTACAATGTTACGCATTGCATACTTTGAAACACTGAATAGTAATATTCAGGGGCGTAGCTTGGCCTTTTTGACGGCATAGGCTCGCAGTTAAAGTTATTATGCTAGGTGGGTCCGGGGACATGCCCCCCCCCCCCCCCCCCCCCCACACACACCCCCACGATTTTTTTATGTTAAAATGCATTAGGTGCGTGCTGACGTATATTTTAGACTTTAAGAAGGGCAAAGATAACTAAACAAATATATATATAAATAATATGTTCTGGTTACTACGCTGCCTATACAGCCCCCCTCCACCCCCCTCACCCCCATCCCGATTTTTATTGCATTTTTTGAATTTTGAATTTTTCTATTTCTGAAAATTAGGCGTAGGCCCGGGCCTACAGGGCCTATGCAGAGCTACGCCAATGATATTTATAAGCGTTTTGTATAATGTTACGCATTGCATACTTTGAAACACTGAATATCAATATTTATAAGCGGTTATGTATAATGTTACGCATTGCATACTTTGAAACACTGAATATCAATATTTATATGTGGTTATGTATAATTACGTATTGAAAACTTTGAATATAATATTTATTTGTAGTTATTTATAATGTTACGCATTGAATATTTTGAAACACCGAAAATTAATTTGTATATGCGGTTATGTATAATGTTACGCATTGAATACTTTGAAACACCGAATATTAATATTTATATGCGATTATGTATGATTACGCACTGAATACTGTGAAACACTGAATATTAATATTTTATATGCGGTTATGTGTAATTACGCATTGAATACTTTGAAACACTCGATATTAATATTTATATGCGGTTATGTATAATTACGCTTTGAATACTTTGAAACACTGAATATAAATATTTATATGCGGTTATTAGGCCTTGAGCCAGGACCCAAAATTTTATTTTAAAAATATGGAGAAATATAAAACACACTGAGGTTTTGGTCCCTAGCTAATTGGACCTATGTAGACATATTAATTTTAATTAAGATAAACAATCCACTAGAAACTACTTAAACGTACTCAATTTTGCTGGAGTATTCCTTTTTTTCATTTTGGATGGCAATAATAATCAGTTTGTGCAGACAATTATATGCGACCTTACAGTAGGTTTTCGTATTTTAATTATTCTAAGGAGGACCGTCTGTAACTATTTTCGTTTTTTAACAATTTATATTGCTCCCATCAAAATGAAGTTCCGACAATAAATGACTGTTTGAAAATAGAACTGTCAAATATGACGGCGTATATCCTTCGTCTTATAGAATAAATCAATAATTTCATAACTCGTATATGTCCCGCTTCATATACGTGGAAAGGCCCAAACGTTCCTACACTTTATTTAATAAAAACGTTTGTAGCTACATCACGCTACTGTAAAAGTAGACTCAAACGTTGACCCCATAACTCAGGCATTTAACCCTTAACCCGCTACATATATATAAAATGGACTGTTCATTCTTTGAATTAAGACAATACCATTTGTGTGACAAAGGGGTGTTCTGGTGAATATGATTGACTCTGTTTTACTGAGTCTGTTCATGAGAGATAATATAGGGTGGAACCCCTCTCACGCTCCCTAGCACCAGCTAAAATCTCGCAGCACCATAAAACAGTGTTACATTTAAAATTAAGATACTTTTGAAAAAATATTGGTTCATCTATGCCAGTATTGACCTAGTCAAATTGTCATTTACATCTTACGTGTTTCATGTTACAGCAAAATATCCTGAACACTATTAAAACATAGCTCTTAGCTTGTCAGAAAGAAATACCATTAAACGTGACATATAGTTTAGCAAAACTATTAAAATGATCTTTGTCTATTTTCTATGTTTAATTTGTACAATTTATTTATTTTTGTTTGTATTTTCAGGGTAGATGCAATACATTATCCAAATATTTATATTTAAATCTTCCTCACTGAACTCAGGGGCCACATTGTTCCTGACGTTGCTATTATTGTTATATTCTAATGTGTTAATCAGGCTGAGCTGTAATATGTACATTGTCTACGCCTTTTGGGCGTTGTCAGTCTTTGACTGCATTCATCTGTGAGGACGTGTACCGCTTTCTTCATTTTGGAAGACTCAGTTAAGCTATTATTCTGATACCCAACAGAACCGTAGGAATATATTACAATAACCACTAAACCAACGAAATGTAACATTTCTAAACATTATACGGCAATTCGCAATAACAAGCGCATGTGCATCAACGTATTCACTACTACATAATGAATCGCGATAACTTAAAACTTTTGTACAGGATGACTTTTTTAAATTTAATAACACATTGCTTACATAACGCAAGGTTAATGTGCATGCGCGAAATGGTGGAATTTATACTAATACAGTTCAACTCTTTATCTGGCCTTTTTCATCTTTGTACTTATTGTTTGATTCTATGCGTGTTTTTGGTTGGCTGTGGCCCTACATTTTCTGTTCGGCCTTTATTGCCGGCTATATTTATCCTGTTATCAACGTCATTATACTGTTCATAGTATGAATACCGGGACGCAGTCAAATTGGAATACATGCATTTTATGCATCTTCTTAGGGATACAGTCTATAAATCTGTTCTCAGCATCCGAATACAGCTAGTTCCAAATCGGTATCGATTATTGACTGATGTTAAACTTTATTAAAGGGACAAAGGCAATCTTGCTTTTTTAAAAGCTCGCGGCCCCCTATAGTTTTTCTCCATAACTTGCATATGTTCAAAAATTAATATTTATTATAAGAATAATATAAAGGAAATTGTGTTTGAATATTATAAGTGTTTGTGTGTACAGCTATATATATATCCCTTTTTGGTGCTGTCTAATTTTAAAATAAGCAACACTTCTTCAATCATTAAACAGTGTTGACTGAATTTTAACTGAAGCACCTTTTAAATAGTTTGAATAGGTCTGCTCCACTGCTACTTATTCTCATGACCTACTGACCAGATTTCAATAATAAAAAACCCATCTAACATTAAATCCGTTCTTCTAATGTAAATTTACATTGCTAAATATCGAGATTACCTTCATAGACGCTAATCTTTCAATCCAATTGCTATTATATTATTATTAAGTTGTATTTTTATTGATGACTATGACAATTTACCAATTCTTCATATTTTCCCAATTCCTCACATTCTAATCATGAAACAACATTATATTTAATGATCCATTACACATATTATTTCAGATGTCTATCATACTCATATTATAACATTTTACAACACAGATGTCAATATTAAATCATTTTCATTTTGTCTCTTGATGACTAGTTATCAAGTGCTCAAATCTAACATGATAAATGTGTTTTAATTGTTGACAATTACAAATAAAAAATGCTAACATCTACACATTGCTCGTTTATTTTGTATCGTATTCATTCCCCTTAATGTTTTCTTATTTAACTGTTCTGACCGGCTTGTGATACTTTGTATCACGGTTTTCTTGTATCTCCCGTTATCGGAGTTTTGATCAAATACGTTAACTTGTTTCCTCATTTTAATAAATGGTACTGTACATACCATTTCCTCAAGAGTTTTCGGTAGCTACATCTTGTTAGGTCTGACAGTAAATCAGAAGTTCGAGTCCCGAGAGAAAAAAATGTTTTGTTCTTTTCTGGAAAGTTATAGTGCTACCTGTGTACAAGTGCGATGTGCACGATGTGCACTACTAGATGTCTATAAAGCAAATGTAGTCCTGTGTATAAGAAGTTATAAAAGTTGAACAAGAAATATAGCATTCAAGGACTAAAGTCAACCACAAACACGCACAGAAACAAACAAGAACTACAAAGATGAATAAAATGCAAGATATGACATCACAAATATAAAAGGGTTACCGCCTTAGAATGGTCAGTGATATAAGGAACACATGTGTTTAAGGAAAAAATGGTAAACTAGAGGTTTTTTTTGTTTTTGATAATTTTATTCAGACACTTGTGTACATACATACATGATATAAATACGTGTACATGCATACATGATATAAATACAAACACATTTTAGGCAAAAAATGCATATAAGAATACATTCGATGAAACTAGATTGAGAAGAACAAACATGGAATGAAATCTGTACAAACTAAAGCATCATTAATATACACCTTTAAAGCATCAGTATCAAAAGGTGGAATAAACGTTGTGAATGTTATGGTTTAATTTGGGAGACAGTGTTTCAGTTTACAGGAGTAGACGTAACTTTTAAAAATGAGAAGACAAATATTAATTATCGTGTATATGACGTTTTCATTCTGCTCAGCATATACGAGGATAAACTAGAGTTGATATCTTAAATACTCGCGTTCGCCATGAGCTGGTGAAATAGTCAAATAAACTATTATAAAGCGGTATGCAATATAAATATATAGGGTATATAGGGTATGTAGCTTGACGACCGATATACTTATACTTATATGATCGATGACGCAGAAAATGTTTCCATGTAGTACAATTATATAGAATTTTATTCAATCAAAACGTCATTATCACAAAATGCATACTGATGATTTCCAAATTGGACGACAAATTGCCATTAAATCACGCTACCGTGTTCTAAAGAGTAATGATCCGACGCTTATATTTCAGTCAGAACAGCAGTAATGGCCCGACACTTATGTTTGAGAAAATGTTATTTGAGTACACATATTCCCGATGAAAGGAATTAAACATGTGTCCTTGATTTTAACAGTACGAGTGGAAGTCGAACAGGGACTGTAGCATCCACAGAACAGAGTCAACCAAAAACACGTATACCAAACAAACAACGATTACAAGGAAAATTAGAAGCAAAGTATGCGACACCACAAACATAAAAGGGTCTGGTTAATAATTGTGATCTTTGTCTATGTTCTATGTTAAATTTATTTCTGAAAATCAACTGTCAAATTATGTTTTATAACAGTTTATAAGAAGAATGAAGAATGTGCGGGCTATGTTATGCAACGTTGGCCATTTTGGATGTTTTAACACATTTGAAAAAGTTATTTTAAAGATCATTCTTGTAACATGTAGGACATGGTTTAAACATCCAGCAGCTTATTTTGCCACTGACCGTCCGTAGACGGTAACCCTACTGTGCATTTCATGGTGCCTAGACGTCGAATATGAATCGAACTCTTGGGACTCTATGATTGCACCTACTGAAATCCGACCAAGGGAGGTAGGTGCATGAGCTTTCGTCCCTCGGGTTTTTCTGGTCGTACCGTAGATGTTTTTCCTCTTTGGCTGCAACTGCTGTGGTTGTTCAGTACAGTTCTGGATACATCTTGTGATGTTTCTTATTTTGTGTTTTATATAGCTTTACAACAACATTTTAGTGTTTCTTTTGTTAGTTACTCTGGATGTTATCTTCATTGTTAGAGAATTCCTTTTAATGGGGTGTAGTTTTGTTTACACTGTCTTGTCTATTTGGGCGCTGAACGCAGGATAATAGCGAGGATTATGTACACATAAAGTCGATTCAAGCTAACCTGTAGGCCTTATTGCCTACTGATCGTTTAAAGTCGATAACCCTGTCTTCACCACCCTTTCTGTGCATTTTGTCTTTTTCATTGTGAAATTAATTAACGTTCTCCGGCCATGTTTTGTTTCATGAACATGTTTATGTTTATTTAGATCGAAATCAATACACAACAATAGATATTTACAATTCACACATTGCAATATCTGTGAAAAGCGAGAATAAGATTTCTTTTGATGAGGTAGACAACTTTGAACAGGTAAATTAATGCACAGGTAAATGCATTTATCAATTATCTGGTATTAGTTGTGCTGCTATACAATTCAGATTTACCTCATTTCCCCGTGCAGTCACGCAGTGGTAAAAGTAGTATCTACGTCATGCAATTAATACTTATTTTTACATAAAACTTAGTAGCGGTTTTCAATATATGTTTCTCTCCGAGACTATCAAGAAATGTTCATATGATGTTTAAGAGTTATATTTGTTAATTACTAATACTACACAAAGGGTGGCCATTCATCTTTAAATATTGCTCCATGTTTGTAGTACAGTGCGGACATACGATGCCATTGCGTTTGGACGCTGTGGTTTCTATATCCTATATCTCATTATTTTATTTCATACCCCAGCCTCATAACCGTTTTCTCTTCTTGGAGAAAGGGTTGGATGGAGTATGAAAGTTAATACTCACACCACGTAATGACGGATGGCTGTGACAAGATTGTAAACAAATCCCTGAGGTGTATTTGCATTCTATCTAACCATATTAGGCATAAAAACATAGCGAGACAAAATAATCTCGATTCATATTCGACGTCTAGGCTCCCTGAAATACACAGTAGTGTCAACCCTTTTATGTTTTTGATGTCATATCTTGCCTTTATTCATATATTTATAAGTATTTGAATTGACACCCAGACAGATTCGAATAAGCTTGACATGAAAGGCATGCACTTTCTTTACGTAACGTCGAGAATGGACATTTAATTTGATGTAGTCTGATCCGAGATGCATTAACACTAATTAGACGTGCTGGAACACGTTTGAAGTCTGTCTTTTTTCTCGTCCTTGCAGATGAAATTGTAGCTATTTGTGATAAATGTTAATTGTATGGGTTCTTAACATCAGCAAATCCACTAAAACTAGGTATTATTTATCGTGTTTAGGTATACAGCATTTACTTTACGGAGTTGTTTTACTGCCAATTTGGACACTTACACTAAGAAATATAAAAATATCGGACAGGGAAAGTAGCATTCAAGGAGGACAGTCAACCACAAAACACAGAAACAAACATGCAAACAGACAAACAAGAAGGCAAAAGTAATAATAAAAGCAAACGACATCACAAACACAAAAAGTTTGACAATAGGGCTACCGCCTTGGAACGGTCAGTGGCAAAGTAGTCCACTGGGGGGTTTAAACCGGTTCTAGGGTGCACCAAACCTCACACTTACCCTACTGTCATCCCATTAAAACAGGACAGTGTAAATAAAGAAATCCCCGCCATGATCTAATCTCTAACCAACAAGGCAGCATCAATAGGCAATATAAGTAAAACACAAACATGCTCGTGTAGATATAATACAAAAAAACAATTGCCTAGAAAGCAACAATGAAGGTACTCATTAACTTGGCAGAAGCCAGAACAACAAGGAAATAAACCATTAAGGGCACGACAAGAAAGATCATAGACAAACATCAAACGCCACCGTCCCAATGGGCTTTAGGTAGGCGTCATCATAGGGTCCACAGCCTGTCCGGTCATTGTACTTTTAAAGAGGAAAGCATAGTGGCGAACTGTAAAAAGGTCCACCACCAAGCATGCAGTACGTTGCAAAATGATAGGGTCATAACCTCTTTTGATAAACATTTTAACAAAATTAACAAAGATAGTATGAAAGTGATCATGACCAAGAATCTTACGAAGTTTATAAATCACATCACCATAGAAGTCAGGTTGTGATAGTCCTTGTCGCAGAAGAGTCCTTAAATTACTTTTATATTTGGAAAGAAGATCAGGGTTACGATAATAAAATTTTGCAAAGGTTTTACGAAGTTTATGGTAACGGTAACCCTGATTGAGTAGCTTTTTAGTTATACAAAGATTACGAATCAAGCACTTATGCTTTATTAGATAATATCTGTGTCAGGTAATGAACTTTTTAACTTGACATTAAATATCCTCTTTAGAAAAACATTTTTATTTATAATTACAATTATTTTAAATTACAATGATCCACAAACGAACATAGAGTCCCAACTTTCTTTTTGGTTTGACTTGGTCCCCAGTGTCAAACTCGGAACTGGCATCTTACTAAATAATGTCCTATTTGTCAATTATTATTTAAATTGGTATTCAATTGTTGAAGATTGATCGGTTGTTTATAAAGGCTTGACTTAGTTAAACTAGTTTCGTATAGGTGTGTACTCGTCAGTAACGTAATGACTCGCAGTTTGAGTTCGCGTTATTTATACCTATGTTTGCCGCTGGAGGAAAATATTTGCCGTCTATGAAGTAGTAGGCATATTTTTGCCGTAACGTAATGTACTTGCCGATGGTGGCAACTTTTTGCCGTGAAGGCAAACACTATGTGTACCTTTGCATGATGGTGTATCATGGGTAATTTTGTCAATGTTTTTGACAAGAAATGTTTATTTGGTTGGGTTGATTTTATGCAGCATTTTGATAAATTGAAGACCTATTTACCACTGGCAATGTATTGTATCTAATTGTTATCCTGAAAGTGGTTCAGACATTTGAATGTACAAGTTAGTAAACAGTTTAGTAAATAATAAAGGAGAACATGTAATATAAGCTGTAAGATGACGTTTGTGTACTTGTAAAGCAGTGTCAATGTGTTTGCGCAGAGACTATACAGCGAATTTACAAACAGGCACACAGACAGCAACATTTAATATAGATATTGATAGTGCAATACATATGTCACGTATGCAGAATTCAGTTGACAGTACGCGTATGGATGTCCTTAACCTTTAGCCCGCTATGAATGTATAATGGACTGTCCTTTCTTTAAATTTAGACCATTCTATTTATGTTAGGTGCGTTTTGGTTTACTCGCAGGCTAATCTGGGTTTACAATGGACGCAAAGGCTATTGTAGTCGACCTTAGCAGGCTACGGGTTAAAACTGTTGTTTTGTAAATCGTTAAGTATATAACATATACAACTACCATTCAATGTCGTTGTCGATACTAAATATAAAACATATACAACTACCATTCAATGTCGTTGTCGATACTAAATATAAAACATATACAACTACCATTCAATGTCGTTGCCGATACTAAATATATAACATATACAACTACCATTCAATGTCGTTGTCGATACTAAATATATAACATATACAACTACCATTCAATGTCGTTGTCGATACTAAATATATAACATATACAACTACCATTCAATGTCGTTGTCGATACTAAATATATAACATATACAACTACCATTCAATGTCGTTGTCGATACTAAATATATAACATATACAACTACCATTCAATGTCGTTGTCGATACTAAATATAAAACATATACAACTACCATTCAATGTCGTTGCCGATACTAAATATAAAACATATACAACTACCATTCAATGTCGTTGCCGATACTAAATATATAACATATACAACTACCTTTCAATGTCGTTGCCGATACTAAATATATAACATATACAACTACCATTCAATGTCGTTGTCGATACTAAATATATAACATATACAACTACCATTCAATGTCGTTGTCGATACTAAATATATAACATATACAACTACCATTCAATGTCGTTGTCGATACTAAATATATAACATATACAACTACCATTCAATGTCGTTGTCGATACTAAATATAAAACATATACAACTACCATTCAATGTCGTTGTCGATACTAAATATATAACATATACAACTACCATTCAATGTCGTTGTCGATACTAAATATAAAACATATACAACTACCATTCAATGTCGTTGTCGATACTAAATATAAAACATATACAACTACCATTCAATGTCGTTGTCGATACTAAATATATAACATATACAACTACCATTCAATGTCGTTGCCGATACTAAATGTATAACATATACAACTACCATTCAATGTCGTTGCCGATACTAAATATATAACATATACAACTACCATTCAATGTCGTTGCCGATACTAAATATAAAACATATACAACTACCATTCAATGTCGTTGCCGATACGAAATGTATAACATATACAACTACCATTCAATGTCGTTGCCGATACTAAATATATAACATATACAACTACCATTCAATCTCGTTGCCGATACTAAATATAAAACATATACAACTACCATTCAATGTCGTTGCCGATACTAAATATAAAACATATACAACTACCATTCAATGTCGTTGTCGATACTAAATATATAACATTTACAACTACCATTCAATGTCGTTGTCGATACTAAATATAAAACATATACAACTACCATTCAATGCCGTTGTCGATACTAAATATATAACATATACAACTACCATTCAATGTCGTTGTCGATACTAAATATAAAACATATACAACTACCATTCAATGCCGTTGCCGATACTAAATATATAACATATACAACTACCATTCAATGCCGTTGCCGATACTAAATATATAACATTTAATACAGAAGTACCCTTTCAACTGTTATTAACAAAACACAAATGAATGCGATGTACGAATATCATCGTCACGTTTTCATTTTACGTTGTATCACATAAACAGCACCAATGTGCAAATATAAGTCCATTTAAAGTAATATGTCTATCACGTGACCCTTGTTTTATAAATCATTATCGTCTTCATCTAATACACACAAGTAAAACGTCATGTTTTTCCTTAAAGGTCTCCATTTGAGGAGACGATAAACGGAGAAGATAGAATTAACAAAATGGAAATTACGAATATAAAAGTACATTTTATGTTCAAAGATCAAAAACTCCTAGTTCCAGGTTTGGTTTTGGTCTGGCCAGTTAAAGCCTTCATGTTGTGTCCATAGTGCTCGGATTTTCGAAAAATGTAAGCCATCTGTTGTAAAATGTGCCTGTTGATGGCTGGATAGAGACTTTATGTTTTCAGTCAACCATTTATTTATATAATAAAATAGTTTCCATATATTATGACGTTATTTATGAAACATCTGTATATAAATGTGTTCTCATGCCTTTTGGTCATCCTAGTGCATACCTTGCTTTTGTCATTTACCGCTATCCCATACCCAGCAGTGTTATTTAACAGATTATTCTAGGTCCAGCTAATAGATTATTCTAGGTCCAGCTAGCAGATTAATCTAGGTCCAGCTAACATATTAATCTAGGTCCAACTAACAGGTTATTCTAGGTCCATATACGGTTTATATACCTCATACTTTAGCATCATGTACAATTCAACTGTACACACTGTCTTCGAATGTTTCTATTCAGTCCAAAACGTATCCATCTATGTATGTTCATAACCCATGACAATCATCCATAAATTACCCAGACGTCCATAAATACCCAGAGGCCCATCCATTACACAGATATCCATAAATTACCCAGGCATCCATAAATTACCAAGGCATCCATAAATTACCCAGCTTAGTCTCACTGAACATACGACACTATTCTGGCACAGTATCTAGGCCAGTCTGGATCATCAATCATACTAAATTGTACTTGCATTTCTGTCAATCTTGATAGCACGACATATATCCCCATTAGCGGAGAAAAGTGCAGATAAATAGTGAGATGGTTCCGTTCTTCACTTATGATATTGTTTTTGTGACTTCGCCCTTCTACAGTTATGTTGTTGATTGTCATGATGTTCATTTACTGTTAAATTCATTTATCTGATTTAGTTTGCGGTACAGTTTGGAACAATGGTACCATTGCATTTGGTTGTTGTGGTTTCTTTTCGACATTTTTTTCCTTTTTGCACTTATATCTCGAAATACTTGCAATCAAGAATTTTCCTTTGTAATATAAAAGAATATATAGTTTGTGCAGCTAGTTTTAATAAAATACGTTCATTCAGGTTAGGTGGTCACCAATATTATAATGGTTCGTTATAAATATTAACTTTAAGAAAAGAAAAATGGGGAATTCGCCCAATCACCGGCGAGCTTCCCAGCGGCCTTTTTGCCACTGAACGGTACCCCTATTATCAACACGTTTATGTTTGTGGTGTCGCAGACTTTGTTTCTAGTCTGCCTTGTAACTGTTTCTAGACTGCCTTGTAATTGTTTCTAGACTGCCTTGTAATTGTTTCTAGTCTGCCTTGTAATTGTTTCATATGCGTGTTTTGGGTTATCTTCCTAAAACAAGTTTTACATTTTCACTAAGTTTATTCTAGCTGCCAAACTTTTCCGCAGAATATATGTGACATAAGTTTTCCAGACGTGTGTCATTGCACTGAATATAATCTGCCGTATATTAATGTTATGTTTTCGTCAGAAATAGTATCCATACCGAAGACGTGGTTATGCTTTTGGTCTAAATGATAATATATTTAAGGTGCATGAACGAGTGAATTGAATGGTAGTGAGGGTGTTAAACCCCAAACATTTACTGCCGGGGTAGTAAATATTTGTAGGAGGGGCCTATCAAATTACCACTGCTGCACACAGCCTGTCTGTCAACTAAAATAGCTGATGTAAAGATTGTCCTATATACACATGCTGAAGCAGCCGACTCTATATTTGAATTAAATCACAATAATATTTCACAAATGAACATTGAAACGTTTCCTATACAGTTATAAGCACACACAATCAAGATTTGGTGCCGTTTTGAAGGTCTGTTCAGAACCCGCTTTAAATTGTGTTGCTTTACATTATCTGATTTTGATGATAATACAGAGTAGTTCATAAGCCGTCTGCTGCAGCACCTTGTTGATAAACACAGCCACGTGGGAAATGTTTTCATTCTATATTAGCAAGGGTCATAACCTCATAGGCTCCTCCCGGCAAATTCAAATTGTTTGACAGTTGGTTTAAATTATGTTTTGAAATCATACTTTGCAAATAATTGCTTAAACAAATAATTACACATTGATTTAACATGTTTAAATGTGTATTTGTGGAACTTTTCATAATCTATTTTACTGTAGTTTATTCAAAATTTAGAAAAAGGGACCTCTGATGTGAAACATGCATAATTTATATAGAAAGCTGCCCCGGCGTCATCTTCTGGCTTTTATATGGCAGTTGGCAATAACTTTATTCTATAAATCTAAATGCATTATTCTCTGTTATGAACTTTTTACAAAGACACAGGGATGGTTTTAAAATGTTGAGTCTGTAAACGCGTCTGGTGATAATTACCAATACACTCGTCTATAATTGCATATAAACTCTTTAATCTTAGCACAGGAAATATCTTAATACAGAGGCATTTTAATTTAAAACAATACAATTGGGAACTGAAATGACGTCTCTTAATAAAGGTGGGCCGTTGATCAGGTTTGACTGTAGTTTATAATTACACATGCGACATTTGTGGCTTATGGGTCTTTGTTAATATGTATGAAACATACATTTTTAATCCGTAATGGTGTTTCCATCAACTTAATTATGATAACTATTATATTTCTACTTTAACGCTACAAAGATTGGGCTTGATGATCCCAAGGCGGAAGCGATATTCCATAACCATTTTTAAAGCATGAGAAGACGATCATTTGACATCGTCATTTACATTAAACGATTTCTACGGGAGTTATGGCTCTTTTAGGACCAAGGCATTAGTCACAGCTTTTTGTTTCGCCATCTACAATGTAGTCGAATACTTGTCTTATTATACGGTTAAATCTTAGTTTTATTTAAATACTCAATGCTGATTGGTTATTGAGGTATTTAAAGATTTCGTATCAAGACCTCTCCTGTTGGATAAACCGACCAACTTTGAATCCGAATTCCTCGGGTTCGAGCCTCACTAGCTCCTCTGTGTTGCTTTGATGTGTCCGTAGGCAAAACATTTCCCTTACACTCGGATAGGGCAACCCCGTGTATCTGAGTCCGCTAAAGAACCCTAGGAATCTATTCGATAGTAAAGTAAAGGTCACATAACACTATTGTTTCGGGGCTGCTAATTGGCTGAAAAAAGTATAGGTCTATTAGGGTATATATTTTTCGAAAGAGCTATTTTCTGATTTGGTAGAATTGCCTCAATCATAAGTGATGTCAAAATAATATGTGTAGGGGATAAAAAAAAATAGAACTTTTATTTTTTTGCATCTGGGCTATTTTATTGAGAAAATTGCAGGGATAGTAAATTATCAGAAATTCACTTTTATTTGCTGCGTGCCCGACGGTCAACACCTTCATCAAACCGAAAGTAGGTGAAAACATTATAAAACTCCCAATTTCTGGCACTTTATTAAGTGTTTCTAGGATAGTTCTTGAAAATAAAGTAGCCTAAAAGGTTCCCTTAGATGTGTGATATCTGTTTAAGGCCAAAGCGCTGTAATGTAACCCTATGGAAAATGCAATAGTGGTATATGACCATAAATGATCTAATTGCGAAGATATTGGAGATTTATGCAAATCGTTTGTTCATTGTACGTCCGACCACACCCCTGTTGGATAACCAATTACGCGCTTCTGAGTTTATACCACAACACGAATATATTAAATACGGAATAGTCGTTATCAGGCAAGGGCACACTATATTATTAAATAGCTACAAATATATTTTCATATTGTAAAATGCCATTGAACGCCATGATATTGGGACATTCAATTCCCAGGCGTCTCGAAGTTTGCATTAAGGATGGCATAGACACACGATTGTGATTAGAACAATCCTGGAACGTAAGTTTTTGTGCGAAAGGTGGTCCTCAGTCGAATTATTGGCAAAGTGCGATAGTATAGGCCCGATTATGTCTTTGATCCATCATCGATACAATGTAGGGTCGATCGCAGTGTGTCAGATCAGCTATTGCCAAGGTACGAGAGACACAGAGACTAGAACATGTTCAATCACAAGGCCTGAATCGAATACGACATCTTGAGTCGGTAACCTGCGTACAATTACGGTAGTTTTGGTCGCATAACAACAAATTCCTTTCTCCCACAGAAGGAAAGTGCTGCATGGACACGTTTTTGTCTGAGGGGGTATACCTTACCAATAACGAGCAAAACTATTTGTATAATAGTCTCAGAGAGGCCCTACAGAAATGTACCATCATACTGCATAGTACTGTCAACAATAAAGTGTTCATTCGAAAATACAGAAGACCCGCGTTCAACGTATTCCTCTCGAAAAGAAACGTAATTAAATATGTTTAAGCTCCCTTTTATGCAAATTAACAAATACTACGCACAGAACCGCACCAGTCGCCCTCCCACATATGGAGGCATCACGCGCCTTATTAAAGAGCGTTGTTTAGTGTCTTCTCACACATTTAATCGTTAAGATCCTATCATTACATAGAGGCGTCAAGTGCCTTATTACAGAGCAGTGTTGAGTTCCCTCTCATACATAGAGGCGTCAAGTGCCTTATTACAGAGCAGTGTTTAGTTCCCTCTCATACATAGAGGCGTCAAGAGCCTTCTTACAGAGCAGTGTTTAGTTCCCTCTCATACATAGAGCCGTCAAGTGCCTTACTATAGAGCAGTGTTGAGTTCCCTCTCATACATAGAGACGTCAAGTGCCTTAGTACAGAGCAGTGTTTAGTTCCCTATCATACATATAGGCATCAACAGTCTTATTACAGAGCAGTGTTCAGTGCCCCTCTCATAAATAGAGGGGTCAGGTGCCTTATTACAAAGCAGGGTTTAGTTCCCTATCATACGTATAGGCTTCAAGTGCCTTATTACAGAGTAGTGTTTAGTTCCCTCTCATACATAGAACCGTCAAATACCTTTTTATAGAGCAATTTGGAGTTCCCTCTCATAGATAAAGGCGTCAAGTGCCTTAGTACAGTGCAGTGTTTAGTTCCATATCATACATAATGCATTAATAGTCTTATTACAGAGTATTGTTCAGTGCCCTTCTCATACATAGAGGGGTCAAGTGCCTTATTACAGAGCAGTGTTTAGTTCCCTCTCATACATAGAGGAGTCAAGTGCCTTATTTCAGAGCAGTGGTTAGTTCCCTCTCATACATAGAGGCGTCAAATGCCTTACTGTAGAGCAATGTTGAGTGCCCTCTCATACATAGAGGCGTCAAGGGCCTTTTTACAGAGCACTGTTTAGTTCCCTCTCATACATGGAGGCTTCAAATGCTTTATTACAGAGCAGTGTTTAGTTCCCTCTCATACATGGAGGCGTCAAATGCCTTATTATAGAGCAGTGTTTATTTACCTCTCATACATAGAGGAGTCACGTCCCTTAATCCAGAACAGTGTTTAGTTTCCTTTCATAAATAGAGGCGTCAAGCGCATTATTACAGTGCGGTGTCTAGTGCCCTCTCATACATAGAGGGGCCAAGTGCCTTATTACAGAACAGTGTTTATTGTCCCACTCATACATACAGGCGTCAAGTGCCTTATTACAGTGCGGCGTTTAGTGTCCCATCTCATACACAGAGACGTTAAATGCCTTACTACAGTGTTGTTATAGTTCCCTCGCATACATAGAGGCGCCAAGGGCCTTATTACAGTGCGGCTTTTAGTGCGCCATCTCATTCATATAGAGGCATCAATTGCCTTATTACAGAGAATTGTTTATTCCCGCTCATACATGGAGGCATAGAGGCGTCAAGTGTCTTATGATAGTGTTGTTTTAGTGCCCTCTCATATATACAGGCGTCAAGTGCCCTATTACAGAGCAGAGGCATAGATGCGTCTAGTGCCTTACTACAGTGCGGCGTTGAGTGCCCTCTCATACACAGAGGAGTTAAGTGCCTTATTACATAGCATTCATTATTTTAGTACTCTCGCATACATAGAGGCGTCAAGTGCCTTATTACAGAGTGGTATTTCAATCCCCTCTCATAAATAGGGGCGTTAAGTGCCTTATTGCATAGCATTCTTTGAGTGCCCTAGTGTTGCATTAGTGCCCTCTCATACATAGAGGCGTTAAGTGCCTTAGTACAAACCAGTATGTTAATCCCCTCTCATACATAGAGGCGGCAAGTGCCTTATCAGAGCGGCGTTCAGTCTCCTGGCATAAGTGCCTTATTACAGAGCGGTATTTTAGTGCCCTCTCATACATAGAGTCGTTAAGTGCCTTATTATAGAACGGTATTTTAGTCCACTATCATACTTAGAGGTGTCAAGTGCCTTATCAGAGCGGCGTTCAATCTCCTGGCATAAATAGAGGCGCCACGAGTAAAGTATAAAATCAAATTAATTCGTTTGCATATGGATAATTGTTGACAATAGTGCACCAATATATATATAGAGAGAGATATACATATATAATTCTGGTTCAGTAAGACTAAGTACTTAAAACTACATTTCTTTTAAATATATGCAAGCATGTTTAATTTAAAATGATACTGGATAATCGAATCGAGGAATCGATTTCAATGATCGATAATGTCTTCAAGATTGCCGTGTGTCCCTTTAAGTGCATTATTACTGAGGCCGTATATAGCGCTCAATTACTCTTACACTTTTTGATTCACATATGCACTAATGGCCTTCTTCAGCACTCGCACGACGCAGCGGCACGTAATAATAATCGCAAACATGGTGTCCCTCGCTGTATTCACTATTTCAGAGAATGCCCCTAATGAAGAACAACACAAGGACATCCCGACGGTGAACAAAGAAAGCCAAATCAGGGGAAGTATCAGTTTTACCTGCTAATTTAATAAAGGAAATAACAGAAAATGTCACTCAAAGAGCTCCCCAAAATATATATCAATATATGAAAATGTAACATATCAATTTCATTCATAATTGTAATAGTTTAAGACCTCTGAGTTGAAGTCAAAATTCTCTGCAACTTTCCAAAGTTCAAGATAGTTCATACAGTCTGTGATCTTATCAACAGGTGTCAGTTAATAGCCATTTATCTTTGTCCGTGAGTGGCTGCAGACAGCTCAATGTTCAAAGAAAGGGCATACACTGAAACATGGCTTGGCCTAACTAGCCTGGCCTCATTGGCCTGGCCTGGCCTGGCCTAAAACTTGTTTACCTTAATTGTTATTTTTCCAGGTCATGTCCTTAGTCAGGTCGATTGACCAACTTCAAAATGAGGGGCATTCACAAATGTCTAAACTTCAGATAACTATAATTCATCCTGTTATTTGATTGCATTGAATTAGCATTGGTTATGATATGTCAATGCTTTTAATCACGAGAAACGTGTAGAAGGAACATAAACTTGTGCAAATGGGAATACAATAATATATAAGGATGATATGAATAATAAAATAAATTAATGTTTGAAATTGATAATATGATTGAGTGGTTTATAAATGAATGGCAGGATATACAACAATATATTAATGCAATGATAATGATTCAATAAATAAGTTAAGGATATGTTGGTACAATATTTTTTGAAAGGTGAGATGGTGGATGGATGGTAAATAAAATTGAACAGGTAGTGGGCAAATGGATAGGTGGATGGATGTTGAAAGGGTAGGTGGTTCCATTTTGGTAGGGTGGATGGGTTGCTGGATGGTAGGGTGTGTAGTGTAATATACTCTATATAGTAGTTGATTGCATATATTGCATAAGGGGTTGGTAATACATACTTTTTATTGTATATATAATGGGATTATATCATGGATATAATGATTGATGCATATAGATGGGCAGATGAAATGCATTTTAGTAAAATATTTATTAAGAGACCACTAATGGGACAAACAAATACAGGTGCATTTTCAATAAAAACAACAACGATACACTTGGGAACTCAAATGGTGTATAGTCTAAGAGCATGTGGTATTTTAATAGAGGCAGTGTTCACATTCAAATGCTTTATAATTATGATAGCAACTGATATCAGATATGATCTTTTTTATTTCGCTTTGTATTTGTTTTCCCGAACCACATTGATTACACGAAAACTATAAGAGCTATCAGGTCAAACCTTAGCATAGCTGTCCTTTTACCTCAACAATGTGCATTTTTATATTCTGACATTAAAAACTGAATTTCAAGGTTACCATATCTAAAATCTTTGCAAATGGTCCTTCGGTGACAATTTTCAAGGTGCACAACTCATTTTACAAAATTTGGTTAGTTTGGCCTTCATTGTTTAGTTATAAAAGTAAATTATGAGAACCATATTTAAAAATAAGATTCTTTAAAGATAGAAACTTGAATGTGGGGTATAATGACCATTGTGTCTTATTTGAATAGATTTTTCACATGACCAAGACACGTTGAAAAGTAGTAATAACCGTTGGTTTATGCAAAGTGTTGGTGGCAAATGTTAAACAGCATAATTAAGCAAGTTAAAATACTAGTCGACCTTAAAAACGAAGGTCAATATTAGATAGCTGTGATTTGCTTGAAGAGCCTTTTAAACAATGAAAATATTTAAATGTTTAAAATCGTGTCCTGTTGCTATCGTATTGCCTTACCATATAACTATTTGGCCGAATTATAATCACCTTGTAACTCTAAATGTAGTTCAAGGTGATGGGACATTAATGGGTTCTGTCTGGTCAGATCAGGGTCAGCTCCCTAGAATTGTAAACAAGTTACAATAATGAATGATTGCCCAGGGATCCATCAAACCACTATAAAATCCGAGTTCTTTATTATTCTAAAGCATGTACATTTAAAATTTATTTCAGAGTGATTTTGCATATATTGTTTTCTTTCGAAAACTATGGAATCTTTAATTAAATAACTGTTTAGGGAAAAATGATATCATGTTATGTTGATAGTATTGAGAGAAAAAATGAGTTTTGTTTTGTCTATAAGATTCCATATTTCGAAACTATTTTAGAACAGGGTCCGTCGCTCTGGTCTACCAATGGCACCACTGAGCCAATTTATGATTTTCATTAAAATAATATTTTTTAAGTCAACAAAATGCAACATTTACTTGTCTCAACCCTTGTTGGGAGCAACTGTTGATTATATGTCTATGCAAAACATTGTAACCTCTGGGGCGGGGCCAGGTTTGACTCCAGGGTCACTATTTGAACAAACTTGATAGAAGATCAAAAGCTGATGCTACATGTAATATATGAGAGCTATGTGCCTTGTGGTTTCAGAGAGAAAAAAACTGTTTTGTTGACCCTGGGAACTTCATTTGTACACTTTATATAGTCTTGGCGATCATTAATGAAGAAAAACTGTCAAAATATGTTCAGTGGTTCTTGACAATAAGCTGTTTTGACCATATATGGTAATGGCGGCCATCTTGGATGTCGCATTGACCTAATTCATATAAATTTGATAGCATTGACCTCAGGATCATCCATGTGAAGTTTGGTTAAAATCAGCCAAGCGGTTTATGCAAAGACGTCATTTAAACGAAAGTTAACGGATGGACGTTGATGTATCTTAAATCTAGAGAGATGTCTCTTTAAACTAGAGAGATGTCTCTTTAAGATAGAGGGATGTCTCTTTAAACTCTAGAGATATGTCTCTTTAAGTTAGAGAAATGTCTCTTTAAGCTGGAGAGATGTCTCTGTAAACTAGAAAGATGTCTCTTTAAACTAGAGAGATGTCTCTTTAAGCTACAAAGATGTCCCTTTAAGCTAGACATATGCCTCTTTCAATTAGAGAGATGACTCTTGAAACTAAAGAGATGTCTCTTTAAACTATAGTCATTTCTCTTCAAACTAGAGATGTCTCTTTAAACTAGAGATATCTCTTTAATCCAGAAAGATGTCCCTTTAAGCTAGAGATGTCCCTTTAAGCTAGAGAGATATCTCTTTAAACTATAGAGATGTCTCTTTAAACTAGATAGTTGACCCTTTAAACTAGAAAGACGTCTCTTTAAGCTAGAGAGATGTCCCTTCAAGAGAGATGTATCTTTAAGCTAGAGAGATGTCTCTGTAAACTAGAGTGATTTCTCTTTAAACTAGAGAAATGTCTCTTTAAGCTAGAGAGATGTCCCTTTAAGCTAGAAAGATGCCTCTTTAAATTATAGAGATGACTCTTTAAACTAGAGAGATGTCTCTTTAATCTAGAAAGATGTCTCTTTAAGCTAGAGAGATGTCCCTTTAAGCTAGAGAGGTATCTCTTTAAGCTATAGAGATGTCTCTTTAAACTAGAGAGATGTCTCTGTAAACTAGAAAGATGTCTCTTTAAGCTAGAGAGATGTCTCTTTAAGCTAGAGAGATGTCCTTTTGAGCTAGAGAGATGTCTCTTTAAACTAGAGAGATGTCTCTTTAAACTAGAGAGATGTCTCTTTAAGCAAGAGAGATGTCCCTTTAAGCTAGAGAGATGTCCCTTAAAGCTAGAGACATGATAACTATCAAATTATTGTTTCTGAATGACCCTCACAAGGTGTACAATTCCTAACATACTCCGTACAGCTGCACTGTCCCATGAGAGACGTGCTAACCTTAACGTGAGCCACTGACCGTGTAGAAATAACATAAATGACCTTGAATAGCAAACATTAACCCCAGTTTTGAACCCATGACTCCTTGGCCTGACCTAAACTAGCCCCAAGGGACCAATTTATCTTAGGCCAGGCCAGGCCAGGCCAGGACAGGCTAATGAGGCCAAGCCATGTTTCAGTGCATGCCCAAAGAAAGTCCGTGGGAATTGTTAACCACCGCTTATTAATTCATCTAACGGCGCAATAATGGTCATTCCAGTTTAATATCATTACATTATCTTTGATGTAGAATAACATTACAGTCCACACTTTCCCAGGAAACACACAATCTAGTAATCAAGTTTACACATGAAACTGACAGATGTCTCAGAACAAGTCAAACGGAAGGTCACTGTCCATTAGATTGTTGTGTTACAAGAGGGATGCCATAATTCCACAAGGGTCTGAATTGAGTTTTAATCCAGATTATAGTCTTTGCGTTTTTCTGGTGTTTTCTTAATTCTCTCGGTTCGAGAATTTTTTGTCTCTTCACTAATTTGATCTGTTTTCATATGTTCAGACATTTCACTCATATTTTCCATTAAATCATGAGACACAGAGTCTGGCTGAGGCAAGTTTTTGTCATTGTACTTTTTTTACATGCGGAACATTCCGTCGGTATTCGACACTGTCATCGTCGGCACGAAATATTACGCTGTTTCCGTTTTTCTGAACAACAGTGTGCGGTTTCGGACTAAACGGCGTGTCCAGCTTATTATTTCGATTTTGTTTTACCAAAACCTTATCTCCCTAAGCGATATTGCTATATTTAACGTGTCTTTTTTGATCCGCGCATAATTTCTCCTTTCCTTTTTGTTCGGAGTCGCGGTCACGCATCTCACTGCTTAAATCAATGAAACAACTATGTTCCTATCAGACATCGCCCGTCTGGAACTTGTTTAGAGACGCCATGTTTCTGACTGATCAGATATACGTTACGGACTATCGGTCAGCCATCTTTGAAAAGAAACTCCAAAATGGATGGGTTATGGTTAATTGAATTTTTCATCCAAATGCATATTATAGGCATGAACAATGTCAATGAAATAAGAGATGACATTAATTCAACACTATTGATGTGAATATAATATCAGAAACAATATTTATTTGGCAGAAATAGTGCCCTTTATATTCGAAAAGTTTGGTACAATTTTACTCGAAGATGTTTTGTTTTTTATGTTAAATAAATTGGTCCATAGAAATGTCAATTTATCTATAAATTGCACACGAGACATAATTTCTAAATAAAGTAAGCCATGTTATAACATCATCCAAAATTCGCAGTACACCATTGTTAAAAATGAAGATTTTCTTTATACGCCATGTGCCTTCAACACACGCACATGATACACATGAAAAGCATGCAGGTGAATTGTAAATTGAAACATGCTGTATGGTGAAACATTCGGATAAACAGGTAATTTGATCGTATTCATATGTTATTATTTAGTTTGTGCTGTTTTTATTCGAATATAATAATTGCTCTTGTTGTGCCATGTTTCTATTTACAACAGTTATTCAGTTATGTTTAATACATCCACAAATATAGTTGCCATTTATATAATAGTTTGACAATTAAAACCCGTCAGTGCCACCATACTATAGCATTGATATTATTTTAAAAGTACATGCCATTGAAAGAATTGACTGACTTTGAAATTTGGATGATGTGATAACATGTCGTATTTAATTTAGAAATGATGTCTCGTGTGCCAATAATAGATAAATGGACAGTTCTATGGACCAATTTATTTAATATAAAAAACAAAACATCTTCGAGTAAAATTGTACCAAACTTTTCGAATATAAAGGGCACTATTTCTGCCAAATAATTATTGTTTCTGATATTATGTTCACATCAATAGTGTTGAATTACTGTAATCTATTATATCATTGACATTGTTCATGCCTATAATATGCATTTTGGTGAAAATGTCAATTAACCATAACCCATCCATTTTGGATTTTCTTTTCAAAGATGGCTAACCGATAGTCCTTAAATCAATAAGCAATACATCTATATGTGTCTTTACAGATAACGAGGCTCTGTCATTTATTTTAAACAAGTATACAAGCAATGATAAACAAATCGTTCACCTTCTGAGACTATTTGAAATAATGAAATATAATATAATTTACTTTACAGCGCAATCGATTATCTGACAGGAGATCAAAGGCTCATCGGAGAGACTAAAAAATGACCCAGATACCAAGCCTGCCGACGTATTCACTCTGCAACATGACATAATAGATCTATTTTAACAATTCGCCAGTTCCAACATGTTGCCGTAGAAAGATACACGCAATCAATGTACGCGGCAACGTTTATGCTAGCATTTACGTCCTTCTTCGCCTGGGCGAGATAACATACCTATGCAATATTACAGGACATGGATGGATTTATACAACATTTGGGACGATGGCGGTTCACGAAATATATACGTTAATACATTGAGGTCAGTGGGTTCACGGCCTTTATTATATAAGGTATCAACAGACAACATAGATAGAACCATGAAAAGTAATTGACCATATGTTTATGTCAATTAACTCAGTCATCCAGCTTACAGACGCCGGGAGCCAACCAAACTCGAGTCATTATTGACCCCACTTTGGGTTCATGTGGGGTCGAATGTTTTGTTTACACACGTCAAGTGACCTTACCGTGGGTTCACGTTAGGTCAATTGTGTTTATAAATACCAAAAAAGAGTATGATAATGGACCTTTGGAAACGGCCGAAAACGACACATACGAAATATTGCAGTCTCGGTTTGATTGAGACTGTTCATGAGCGGTAGTGAAATATGCTACCAAGACATACATCTCTAGTGAAAGAGACATTTTGAAGTCGGTTACAGTTGACGGACTTGACAGTCTGCGAGAGATATTAAATGTATATGACTTAGTTTTGTTTAGTGATTTCAATCTATGTGAATTAGTTTTGTTAGCGTGTACCATCTATGTCAGGATCGGCCCTGGGTTCATGTCGGATCGTTTTTAGACTCGTAAAGGTATACTGTGCATTTCGCTAAAGCGTTAGAATATAATACGCTCATTTTTTTCGATATATGCCAAGGTCAGTAGCTATTGCGTTTCTATATGGCGATTTCATCAATCAAATAGTCTGACGAGTGTGGCGAAAATCGCCATAGCTAATTAAAAATACATGTACCAATAAGATTATATAAAAACGATTAATGTTTTTAATAGCAAAACAGTTATTTCCAATTAACGACAAATCGTGTTACAACTTTGATTACGTAATATTGCATAATAATATTTAGTAATCGATTTTTATAGTGCTTTATTCCATATCATTTTCGTTATGTAATTACCGGAAATTAATATTTGTTATACACTGTTTCATGCAATGTTACAGGACTACTATTTTAACGATAAAAAGCATTCACACTCTTGTGAATAAACAGTCACAGTGTGGCATATATCGACACTAGCTGACTAGTCTTTGTTTCTTACTTCCTAGAATAAACAATGCGCATAAATGATCTAATTGCGAAGATATTGGAGATTTATGCAAATCGTTTGTTCATCGTACGTCCGACCAGACCCCTGTTGGATAACCAATTACGCGCGTTTATACCACAACACGAATACTATTCGCTCGGTTTCTGCGGGGGCGGTCCCATTATGCCATGCGCATTTCTCTGACATGTATTAGTAACATAATCAATTCAGACAGGCTCTGTTCTTTACAACCGCCAGTTCGGAGTGGCACATTCTAAAATGAGATATAGGGTCCTATAGAAACCACAGCGTCCGAACGCAATGGCATCGTAGGTCCGCTCTGTACTGCAAACAAGGACTTGATACTACAATGAAAGAGACAAAAAACAACAGAAAGGGTGGTGAAGACAGGGTTACCGACTTGGAACGGTCAGTAGGCAATAAGGCCTACTGGTTAGCTTGAATCGATATATGGGCACAATCCTCGCTATTATCCTGTCTTCAGCGCCCAAATAGACAAGACAGTGTAAAAAAAACTACATCTTATCAAAAGGAATTCTCTAACAATAAAGTCCACATCCAGAGAAACTAACTAAAGAAACACATACAAAATAATAAACATCTCAGGATGTATCCAGAATCGTACTGAACAACCATAGTAGTTGCAGCTAAAGAGAAAACCAAGCTAGGGTACGACCAGAAAACCCGATCGAGGGACGAAAGCTCATGAACCCATCTCCCTTATTTGGGGTTTCAGTAGGTACAATCATAGAATCCCAAGAGGTAGTCCAGTCATCGCACAAGTGAAAGTTGAAGCGTAATGACTGACTGTAGAGGGGTCAATCACTAAACATGCAATGCGCTGTAAAACCAAAGGGTTATATCCTTTTCTGACGAACTTCCTGATTAAATTTGTAAAGCGGTCAGGAAACCCGTCAGACCCCTTTAACTTTCGAAGTTTATAGACCACATCTCCATAAAATGAGGTCTGGTGGATAAATGTTAGTAACCATATGAGCAAAGAACGGATTATCAATATTGAGTATGTCATCAAGATACCGATAAGTATTATTAAAGGCATCAATAACATCACCCTGGCTAGCAGGTGACAAACTCAACATAAAATCTCTTTCATAGCAGTACAAAAACAAATCTGCAACAAGTGGCGCACAGTTAGTACCCATAGGAATACCAACAAACCTCCACTACCCCAATCAACCATCCTACCGAATAAATGCGCACTATGCCATAGCGCTTGTTTTGACTTAATTCTACTTCTCAAGTAGACGATAATCGGCGAAAATCGCCATAGTTAATTAAAAATACATTTACCATTAAGTTTATATTAAAACGATTAATGTTTTTAATAGCAAAACAGTTATTTCCAATTAACGACAAATCGTGTAACAACTTCGATTACGTAATATTGCATAATAATAATATTTAGTAATCTATTTTTATAGTGCTTTATTCCATATCATTTTCGTTATTAATTACCGGAAATTACTATTTGTTATATCATATTACACTGTTTCATGCAATGTTACATAACTGCTCTTTTAACGATGAAAAGCATTCACACTCTTGTGAATAAACTGTCACATTGTGGCAAATATCGACCCTACCTGACTAGTCTGGTTTCTTACTTCCCAGAATAAACAATGCGCATAAAGGAATACACCGATTGACAGTTCCGAAGTGCGCATGCGCACAGACTGAGTTCCAGAAAGAGTTACCGTTACTGAATTGCGAGTAAAAACAAAAGATACAATGCAAAATGGCTTTGACCTTTGACCTGTGCTCTGAAAAATTGTTCGAATAGCGCTTACTTGTTAAATAAATGGAAGAAACAACTATGTGATACGTATGGATGCCTCCACAACGACAAATACTGCAAGTGTGAACCCCCTTTCAGGTAATTTTCTGTTTATTTTTCACTCTTGAAAACATTTCCATTGTGCAACGAAGGTGTGTGGGGTAATCGAAGAAAATACTTATTATGATACAAACGCATCGTTTTCCAAAAAATGTTGCTTGTTTAAATTCATTTTTGTATGATTGTATAGTAAACATTATTATGTTGCTTAATCTGACGAAAACGTCCTCTTTAACTGACAAATTGAAGCTTTAAGAAGTCTCAGTTTATTTCTATATATATTATATTGTATCGTGGTTCTTATCCTCTGTGATTTTTAGCATGGTGAACTTGTTCACCAAGGTTTAGTAACCGTGTTTTTTCACGAATCCTAACTACAGCCTCAATGATGAATCGACGCACTGCCTGAAAAAGAAGACCGATATTTTAGCAGGTGTTTCTTCTTTTCTAGTGCGGATACAAATAAGGTTATGTCATTCAGAAATTTCAAATAATTTCCTCGATACATTGTTTAAGTTATATATTGTTTATGTAGCTATTTCATCTATTGCTGTGCGTTCTATAAATAGATCAATCATCATCATCACGTGATCTTACGTAAAATGTATTCCTACGCTGTATTGTTCTCCTAGGATAGTGTATTGAGATTTGTAACCAGTTAATTTTATAATTTATTTCTCTTGCATCAAACGCATATCTCCCCTCTTTCTTGGATTTATATATTTAAGAAATATACATGGCTTTTATAGTCTTCATATAATATTTAATAGGTTTGTTCAGTAATGGTTATCGCATAAGGTACTATCCTTTGTAAAAAGTTGTTGCTGCCCATTCTCCGGAATAAGATTTTTAGCTTACTTTGTAGTAAGCTGTGTAATATTCTTAAGTTTTTACTTCCCTTGCTATGAAGTTAAAATGACTGATTCGCTAGTAAAATAATCCTGAATACTTGTGCCAATCGTGTCGGCGAGACCGAATGCAAAAAAATAATATCTGACTGGGTATATATGACGTCATTTGATCCCGAGTGACTATTTTTAGACTTCGGGTCTATTCGGACACTCCGGTTTTAGAATAAGTTTATAGTTCATCAAAATGTGTAAAGGATTGATAGCTCAGTAGAGCAGCAGTCACAGAAAACTATAAAGCGAGCGGGATCGAACATATTGAGCAGTTACCCAATTTTTTTTATTCTAATTATATTTTTTTATGTAAAAGTTTGTTTAATTCATGCCCAATTAAAAGGGGTACATCAGGATTTTTCTAGAAACATCTTAAATTATAAAATTGTTCCAGTTCACGATATAAAACACTATCAATCAAAATGTGAAGCTAGAACCATTTTGTTAATGTCTAAAATTTCAGAACACCATATAGCTAGGGTGGAATCGCACGTAATATGCTGAAATTAACCCTGGTGCGTCACTTAGGATAGCACGTATTACTGTGCAGAATGAATTTCTTTGCAAATAAAAAACATTGTAGGCTCATTATGTTTTGGTCATGTAGAATGAAAAAATATTAATATTTGTCAATTTTAATTTGGACACCTAGACCCTTATAAAAAGCCTGATGTACTACCTTTAAGACTTAAGTCGGAAAACAAATTGTGTGTGTGTGTGTGTGTGTGTGTGTGTGTGGAGAGTGAGGGGATTTTTTAAAAGATTTTTACGACTTTTATCTATGCGTCAATTTGGCAGAGGTAGAGGTAGACCTCATCTGTTTTGAAACAAACTCGTAGAACCACAGTCCTGCCGCGCATTATTGCGTAGCTGTCAAACATTCGTCAATGTGTAAACGTGGAACAAGCGGGACTCGAACGTATGACTGTAGCATTGAGAGATATACATTACACAAACAAGAGTAGATCTAAACACAAATATGTTACCTTTTATTACAATTTTCAAATTACATGCAAAACTGACTGAATTATATTCTGTTAAGGCCAATTTAAAAACTAAACAAAGCAGCAAAAAAACGAACGGGTAAAAAGTTGATGAGTCGGGGGTAAAAACGGCGATTCGGTTGGGTGACAGGAAACAAAACACTTTCTTGTTTAGCTCTAAGGTAGTAAACGGAATTTACCGTGAATTTGGTGATTATTGTCAACAAACGATTTGTCGAAAATCCACGTAAACATTACAATTAGGGATATGAATCGTGAAATTCTCAGTAGCATAGCTACCTATTAGGCCAAAAGGCCCGGGCCTTCACATCATGTTCACATACATGGTTGAAAAATATAACAACGAAATAATTGTGTATGAACATCATGTTCACTCCGGGTTGTGAGATTAAATCTCAACGGTATCCCGAGAACAGTGGTACTCCGAGTGTGAGAATGAACTACAACGGTATCCCGAGACCAGTGGTATTCCGAGTTGTGAGAATAAATAACAACGGCACCCCGAGACCAGGGATACTACGAGTTATGAGATTAAAATCAAATGAGCATAAATATGTATATGTTATGTTTTGTATATGTGTAGTCTGTATGTCTCTACTACAAGTTGTGTGTAAAACATATGTTCTTTTAGCTGAAGGTCACACTTTTGGAACAAGGAAACTTCAGGGAGAATGTGTCACTTTACAGTGACATTCCATGTTTAAATTTGTATATTATAAATCTTTGTGCAGCGGGGGATATGGCTGTCTTTCAGACTACACTCGTGTTCATTTGATTTTAATCATACTTGCATAGTATGTCGATATAAATGCAAGGTTGTTTCCTATTTTGATTCATCTATGTTGGTCAAAGGGTCTATGAATTACCTCCCATTGAATTGGCAAAATTAGCTGTCTTGATCTTTTTGACGCTATATTCATTTTTAATGACTCAAACTTTGACAGGTGATGACAGGTGATGTTTTTCGATACACTTTAACACCTGTGAACACCTGGATGAACAAATCATAGTTCACCATGCTCTCAGTACCTTCGGTACTTTGATTATTATAAGAACCCTTATCTTAAATACTGTATTTATAAATATAGTTATTATTTGATATTTTCCAGGCTTTTCACAATTCCTACTGTGAAGAAAAATCCTGAAAAGAGAGAGAGATGGAAACAGCTGATTGGAAGGAAGAATGGCCACAAGTTATGGTCACCATCAAAGGACTCCAGAGTTTGTAGCGAGCACTTTGTTGAAGGAGAGCCAACTCTACGGAACCCACTGCCTACGCTGAAGCTTGGGTACGATGGCTATGAAGATCGAGTAAAACGAATTCAGTTTTTCAAGCCAGAAGGAAAACTCCACTTTCCTATCATTGTCGAGGATGTCAGACGTGACCCACCACTGTATGAAACAGAAGACCCGCCAATCGAAACTACAACGCATGACAAACAGGGTCTGCCATGGTTTGTGTGGATGTTGTGCCTCGTATTGGGCCTTGTACAGACTCTTAAAATGTACCAGAATAGGATTGCTGCGCTGACAAAGGAAGTAAGTGAACTAAAGGCACAAGTTCAGAAACTTAAATCAAAATATATAGGAAGTTTGTTGACGACGGATGAAGACTTGAATTTTCACACCGGATTAAATTCTAAATCAATGTTCAACAAGCTACATGGATATATTGCACCACTTGTTAACAGACGCAGATCAGTGTTAAAGAACGTTCGTAAATTTAGTAAAACACCATGTCGTTTTGGACCTGACCGAAAAATAACTTCAAAATGTGAGTTCTTGTTAATGTTAATGAAATTAAGATTAGGACTTTTAAACAACGATCTTGCTTAACGATTTGATATTTCTGAAACACTTTGTTCGCGAATATTTTTTGCTTGGCTTCGAGCCAGTACTTCTGTTCTAAAAAATCTAGTGTTCACACCAGATGAAGAAACATGTATCGCTACAAAACCAGAACGATTCAGAACACTACCCGATTTACATTCCATCTTTGATTGCACTGAACTGTTTATAGAAACACCGAAGGATTTATATATGCCAAGTGCCACTTGGAGTGACTACAAGCATCATAATACAGTGAAGCTTTTAATTGCTTGCTCTCCAAACAGTTCAATAACATATATATCCCCCGCCTACACTGGTCGCATCTCGGACAAAGCGTTAACAATCGATTGTGGTTATTTGGAGAAAGTTCCACCATACAGCATGATCATGGCAGATAAAGGTTTTAATATAGCTGAAGAGTGTGCAGCGAAGAACATTTCTGTTTATGTACCACCAGGCAAAAGAGGACAGTCCCAAATGACCATTGCTTCGGTGAGAAAAACTGAAAGAATTGCGAACCATAGAATTCTGATTGAACAAGTCATCAGACGTGTGAAAACATTTAGAATATTTGCTAATGAGATTCCAATTTCTTTAATTACTCATGTGGATGACATTGCTGAAGTGTGTTGTGCCTTATGTAACTTAAAGAAGCCTATTTATAGACCTGAACTTAACTCCACTGAACTCAGATGTTGAACCCATACATTTACGTGCAAGTGATTTTAACTGTAATTTAATGTTTTAATACATTATACACTTCTCAAAACTGCTAACTACACCGCTCACGTTTTGGGTTATATATATCGATGGGTTGAATGTTTTTCAATAAAATAAAAAGGAAATACCAATTCAATCATTTTTACATCATTTCATTTTTTTTTTTTTTTCATGGGCAATGCTAGAACTAAACCACAATAAGCAATTACAAACGACCCATGTAAACACTAAAGTCACACTTTTATGAACAAGAAATGAAAAGTGTGACTTTAGTGTTTACATGGGTCGTTTGTAATTGCTTATTGTGGTTTAGTTCTAGCATTGCCCATGAAAAAAATAAAATGAAATAATGTAAAAATGATTGAATTGGTATTTCCTTTTTATTTTATTGAAAAACATTCAACCCATCGATATATATAACCCAAAACGTAGCGGTGTAGTTAGCAGTTTTGAGAAGTGTATATTACGTATGAAATGAAAACTTATTTGAGATTCTTATTATTTCCTTCATTCCTTGCAGGCTTTATAAGCGCTTTGACGTCATTTCAATCACATTGATGGCGTTTGTTGATACACAACACATCTAAGTGGAATGTGTCCTCGGTTCTATTATCATCGGAATAGATTCCTATAGTTTTTTAACATGCTCAAAATGCCTTTTTTTATATATTTAAAATTCACTAAATTAATTTAGTGTCAAGTGTGACAGTATGTTTGTTTACCTTTTCTTTATTTGACTGGCAAGAGAAAATCATTTCTTATATATTTGTTTCGGTTATAATGCAGACAGAGTCCAATGTCCGAGTTATACAGTTAGTGTCCGGATTCTAGTTGAAACAAACATATTTTCACAAACGACCTCCTCCCGCCAGTCAGCTGTACAAGGTATAATGTCTGACACGGTACCTTAATAACCTTATTTCATTTCACCTGACTGAGGAAATAGTTTTTTAAATATCTCTGCTTCAGCCATATAAATCTCGTCAGTGTACCTTTAATATTTTATTACGACTGACTGGCAAGATGAAATTGTTTTGTGTTTTGTTTTTTTCAATTATAGTCCGGACAGTTTACCTTATTTTATTTATGACAAGAGTAAATCATTTCCTAAATAATATATTTGTTTCGGATATAATGCGGACAGTGTTCGGATTATAAGGAGAGTGTCCAGATTCTAGTTAAAATAAAAATATTTTCACAAATAATTTCCTCTTGCCAGTCAGTTGTACTAAAAAAAGGTATAATGTTTGACACTGTACCTGATTGCATTTGACTGGCAAGAGGAAATCATGTGTTACATACGACTGACTGGCAAGATGGAATTGTTTGTTTAATATTTTTGTTTCAACTCAAATCCGGACAGTATCTACTTTTAGATTTGAGCAAGTCGTCGTGGCTTGATGGTTAGTGCAGACTTGAAATCTGAACATGCTGAGATATAAAACAAGGTAAAAACCTGACAGTTGTTAAGAACTTACTATAAATAAATCACATTTACAGAATATATTGAGAAAACAATATGAAAGATCAAAGTGTGACTCTTTTTATCAAATTGACTAAATGCGTTTAGTAAATTGTTGCCTTTTGTGAGAAATAGTTTGCACAATATAAAATGTAAAGATTTAAATATTTTTGTCATGTTTAGTTACCTTATTTTATGTATGGTTGCCAAGATTCTTACAGTGTTCGGATTATTGAGAAGCCTAGCCAGCATAACAGTATCTGATATATTTATGCTGAGTTGAGTTTGGGTTTTACAGCACACCAACACAAAAAAGGTTATATGACGCCAACATGAATTAACATTCTGGGCCCACTCTCCATTTGCATCCAGATAAAATATGCAGATTGTTCTGACTATAATTAATATGGACAGTGTTTGCAGGGTGTGAATGAATTTAACAACATATTTGATGAATGGATTTTTTTGTTTATTTTAAGCTTTAAATATATATATGTTTTGCAAGCAGAGTTGTGTTTTTTATTTTCTCGAATAGCCGTTGTTTTCTGGAATCTATTTTTATTGTTCAGTTTAACGGCATTTTATACACATCCATTCCTCGTCTGATTGGATTTTGGTCTTAGCAATTCCAGTACAATGTAAGTGCGTCCAAATTCCACATCCATCACAGTTCACAGATGCATCGATAGAATTAGTAGGAACTTCCGTACATTCCTCGCCACAGTCTCCACATAAGTAGACTGGTTTTCGCAATACACCACATCTTCGTTTGTTAGAACTCTTCGGTCCTGTAAGTTCATCTCCATCTAAATTGTGCAATGGACGGCGCGCTTTTGTTTTTTTACGTATGTTTGTGGCACCAGTGGCTGTTGCTGCACTTGACATTGATTCTGGCACAGCAACATTCTGCTCATATGTACTGGTGCTGCTGACTGCATTTGTTCCTTCCTTTTCAGTTATACATTCATTTTCTGAGCACAGTTTTGGATTTATTATCTCTTTAAACACATATCCCTATTTTCTCTAACGCCGATTCCCAAAAGTCATTGTCAAACAACACCCTGACCATAATATTTCCATGAAAAGTAAAAATGAATAAATCGCAATAACTGTTCATTACTCCCACCTGTCCCTGTATCTGGTAATAATAGGGATGAGACTGTTTAATGCAGAGAACACCTTTTTCTGAAATAATATATGGAATATTGTCTAAACTTGGTGTCTGGTCCTTCACTGTTTCTGGGCATTTTATTTCACAAAGACCATTACCACAGCACTTACATTCAACTTCAAGGTCCGCACTAACCGCAATGAACGGTTTCGATCTGTGAACGACAAGACCTGTGTCCTTGGACTTGAATCGCTGATGTTTTTTCTTCATCAATTGTGTATATGCCTTTTTTGCATGCGGCTCTAGTGAAATCCCATGTTTCATGGCCTTCGTTGGAGCACATTGTGTGTAACCCATAACAGTTTTGATGAGAACATTAGGGTCTGCATTTTCACCTTTTCTTAATGTGTTGACACGGCTACACACTCTCTGAAAGTTGCTTGCGGTAATCCTCCCTTTGCGATGTTCCTTCCAGGTATCACATGTTGCCTGGTCTACTGTGGCTGATTGAAGTGTTTCAGCTTCCATCTCGGACAAAGATATGTTCTGTAGAAAGTCTGCTTTCAATGCATCATGTGTTTCAGATTTTTTGTCCAGTTTCTCGGCTGCTTGTAGTAAAGACTGCGGGCATTCTACCTTTTTGACGTTATGTCGCCTTTTTTCCATTAGGAGAGAAACACATGAATCCGGATTATCATCTCGCAGCAAACTATACAAATCTGATCCGACTTTGTTTGTGTCCTTTACATCAATCGCTTGTTTTTTAGTCAGCGGCGTAAAGCAGCTCTTTATCTTTTTCTTTTTTTTTCTTCGGCAACATTTTTCAAGTTTGTATAATGGCTTTTTCTCCAGATAGCCTCTGATACTTTTAGCGGTTTGATAGTGGTTTTGACAGATGATGGAATGTTCCATTCACAAGGTTTGCTTGTACACGCGGGTTTGGTAATTCCAGTTTTAACTGCATGTTCAATTCTGAATAAAACACCCGCTATATGGTTGCAACAACCAAGCATCCCAGCAGTACATGAACAGTAACCGGTCACAATTTCACCACCGAGAACTGTTTCAGTGTCTTTCTTGACAATGATCCACACACCATATGCTTTATTGTAAAGCGCTTGAGAAGGTGATACTCGTGCTTTTAATATGCACACAGAGCTGTTTGGCCTGATGGCGTGGAACTCGATCTCCTTGACCCACTCGCACGAAAAATATCTATAAGCTTTGCCTTCTTTATATTCGTTCATTAACCGATGTACTATCTCTTTTGGGGTCTGACTGTTGAGATAAGTAGCAATATCTGTTATGTAAACTGAAGGCCATTGAGACATAGCTGCATTTTCATCCTTCCATCCAGCTTTCAATGAAAATGGATCCGGAATGATCTCATGACCCAACAAAAGTTTCTGCTTGTACTCTGCCAGCAACTGACGTTCTGCTTGTTCTGCATTTGAATCGACGGGGATATTCTCTTCCCAGGCACAAAATGCCCTGAAACATAAAATAAAATAAAACATTTATAAAAGAGAATATAATATAAACATAATATTTTATTTAAAACCATCAATGACTATCCTAAACTATACATATGGGAGAAAAGTGGGTGGGGTAACGGATATTTTTACGCAATCGCAAAAACGGTATTTTATTTACGTTGATTGCATATACATCTTAAATAAGCATTCTAGGAACGTCTTTGGTACAATACATACAAAAGATATTTGCATTTAATTAGCATAAATGGCATTTCGTGAATTCCTCGAGGCTGAACATACAATGATACAGTGCCGAAGGCAACTTTTATATTTTTCTTACCTTGCGGCGATTTCTTCAAAATTTCCATGTATTTGTTTCTTTCGTAGCGATAAAAACACTCTAAGTGCTTGTGAAGACCCCATCTTAAACGTTTATAACGTCATGTCGTTTAAATCAGCCATTATTAAGGCTTTTAATACAAATTTTCCAATGGTATTACGCTTCCATGAAAAGATGAAAAGTCAATAAAGGTGGATCGATAATTTTTACTCGTACATCCGGGTTACTGGATAGTAAATGGTCTCCGATTTGTATGTAAAAAACAACTCATTTTACATATTCTATTTATGGAATGCATTGATCAACTGAGGCGATACGTTAACCTGTGTATTAGCTTTAATCACATCCATGAACGTAATCCTAAACTTAATACATGCAGGTTTAATCAAAGTAATCCGTTAGTGTAATCTTAGATTTCATCTTAAAATCGCACGCAGGCTCTTTGAATTACAATGCCAGGAAATATTAACAGTTTGCAGACAGTCTGTATAGATCTTTGTCAGCGGCTCAGTGTACTATTTTCTTTCGAATTTTAATACTTAATCTGTTGGCTAAATAATGTTTGAAAGAACTTTTTTAATTATTGCTGGTCTTGCTGAGCTAAGCTGTCTCGTTAAACTATCAGATATCACATATTGTCTTCATAGTAAACAAGTAAAGTCCCTGCAGAGATTGAAGATCCAAATGATGAATAAATGGTTCGTCACTGAACACCCGATCGGTAATTTGCTACAGCCGGATATTGCATTCCAGACAACTTTTAATTTCCATATATTAGATAATATAACATTACGGCTTTAGAGTCAGGCATCGTTCTTATAGTCTGTATTTTTTTTGTTTCTGTGTTGTCGAGGGGTTAACGACGTTGAGTTGTAATACATATTGAAATGGTGATCCCTTGGAAGCAACAAATACAAACAAGAGAGAAAAGTAGCAGACTCGGTTTTATTGAGTCTGTTCATGAGAGATAATTGTAAGATGCAACACCTCTTACGCCTCCTAGCACTGGCTTCAGCGATATTCTACTTTAAGGCAACACAGAATAGGCTTGATGATCCCAAAGGACCAGTAAATAATAACACTACTGATTTATAGTCGGGCGACTTTTTACGTCCTCCACACAGCACTAAACATACGTTAGTGTGAATGTCAATAAATACTGAAAAGGTGATTCCTTGGAAGCAACAACCACAATCAAGAGAGAAAAATAGCAGACTCGATTTCATTGAGTCTGTTAATGAGAGATAATTATAAGATGCAACACCTCTCACGCCTCCTAGCACCGGCTTAAGCGATACTCTAGTTTGAAGCAACACAGAAAGGGCTTGATGGTCCCAAAGGACCAGTAAATAATAACACTACTGATTTGTAGTCGGGCGACTGCTAACGGCCGTCACACAGCAAACAAACTCTAGTGTGAATGTCAATAAATATTGCACAGGTGATCATAACCTTCTCCCCTCTCACCGCTGCGGGTTCGATTCTCACTGTGAGCTCAACTTGTATGTGAGAAAGTGTTAATTCGTACGAATGGTGGGAGGTATACAGTACTGTTTATACCCAGGAATAATTGGGTGGTCAGCGTCTTACCTCAAAAACAAATCGACCATCATTAGTATCCTAAAATGTGCTGAAATTGACGTTAGACAACAAACAAACTGGTTATATACACACATATTGTAAACTTATTGAAATCGCCACAACTGGTTGATACATAATGCTATAATAATTGTGTACTATTGGCCTAGGATGCTTGCAGGTGGTACAACATGCATGATGTATTTTTGAATAGTTTCCACCTTCCTCAGAATTTATAATTAAATTGAACTGTTTTTTGTTATATATTATAAGTTTTATATTTAAGAAATAGAACATCGTTTACTGTGAATTATCGTTTAATATATCACGGTTTGCAGTTCAATTGTAAACAATAATTTCACGAGCCCGAAGGGTGATATATTATAGATAATTCACCGTAAACGATGTTCTATTTCTATTCTAATACCCATAAAATGTGAAAATAACGCACACATCTGAAATCTTTCGCATTGCTTTGCTTACTCTCCTAACGTTGCATACGTTACAATGCGTAATGCGCAATGCGCAATGCTTATTCTCCTAACGTTACAAAAATTACAGTGATATATCGTTCAATATAACGAGATATTTTAAACTAGTCTATATAGCGCGGGTGTATTAGAATTATTTGCAAAACTTGTTTATTTATTTCAAATAGATATATTGCATAGTACATTGTAGTATTTATCTATGCACGTATGTGCTATGTGTTTAACTGAACCAGCTTGAGGGATGACTCATATTAAATTTTATACAATCCTTTTAAAATGTAACTTTCCTTCCTTGAGTTTACAACAGTGGTTTTCGTGAATGTCTAATAAGCAATTATGGCAAGAATACTTGTTTAATGCTAGTGAAACATTTGAAACTACGGAATGACGACTTTTAAAAGGAATACTAAAGAATGAGCCATTGAATATAAAAATATGTGGTTATGTATACATTGAATACTTTGAAATACTGAATATTGATATTTATATGCGGTTATGTATAATTACACATTGCATACTTTGAAGCACTGAATATTAATATTTATATGCGGTTATGTGTAATTACGCATTGCATACTTTGAAACACTGAATATTAATATTTATATGCGGTTATGTGTAATTACGCATTGAATACTTGGAAACACTGGATATTAATATTTATATGCGGTTATGTGTAATTATGCATTGCATACTTTGAAACACTGAATAGTAATATTTATATGCGGTTATGTGTAATTACGCATTGCATACTTTGAAACAATGAATATTAATATTTTATATGCGGTTATGTGTAATTACGCATTGAATACTTTGAAACACTGAATATTAATATTTATATGCGGTTATGTGTAATTACGCATTGAATACTTTGAAACACTGAATAGTAATATTTATATGCGGTTATGTGTAATTACTCATTGAATACTTTGAAACACTGAATATTAATATTTATATGCGGTTATGTACAATTACGCATTGCATACTTTGAAACACTGAATAGTAATATTTATATGCGGTTATGTACAATTACACATTGAATACTTTGAAACACTGAATAGTAATATTTATATGCGGTTATGTGTAATTACGCATTAAATACTTTGAAACACTGAATAGTAATATTTTATATGCGGTTATGTGTAATTACGCATTGCATACTTTGAAACACTGAATAGTAATATTTTATATGCGGTTATGTGTAATTACGCATTGCATATTTTCAAACACTGAATAGTAATATTTTATATGCGGTTATGTGTAATTACGCATTGCATACTTTGAAACACTGAATAGTAATATTTTATATGCGGTTATGTGTAATTACGCATTGCATACTTTGAAGCACTGAATATTAATATTTATATGCGGTTATGTATAATTACACATTGCATACTTTGAAGCACTGAATATTAATATTTATATGCGGTTATGTGTAATTACGCATTGAATACTTGGAAACACTGGATATTAATATTTATATGTGGTTATGTGTAATTACGCATTGAATACTTGGAAACACTGGATATTAATATTTATATGCGGTTATGTGTAATTACGCATTGAATACTTGGAAACATATTTATATGCTGTTATGTGTAATTATGCATTGCATACTTTAAAACACTGAATAGTAATATTTATATGCGGTTATGTGTAATTACGCATTGTATACTTTGAAAACAATGAATATTAATATTTTATATGCAGTTATGTATAATTACGCATTGAATACTTTGAAACACTGAATAGTAATATTTATATGCGGTTATGTGTAATTACGCATTGAATACTTTGAAACACTGAATAGTAATATTTATATGCGGTTATGTGTAATTACGCATTGAATACTTTGAAACACTGAATATTAATATGTATATGCGGTTATGTATAATTACGCATTGCATACTTTGAAACACTGAATAGTAATATTTATATGCGGTTATGTATAATTACACATTGAATACTTTGAAACACTGAATAGTAATATTTATATGTGGTTATGTGTAATTACGCATTAAATACTTTGAAACACTGAATAGTAATATTTTATATGCGGTTATGTGTAATTACGCATTGCATACTTTGAAACACTGAATAGTAATATTTTATATGCGGTTATGTGTAATTACGCATTGCATACTTTGAAACACTGAAAAGAAATATTTTATATGCGGTTATGTGTAATTACGCATTGCACACTTTGAAACACTGAATATTAATATTTATATGGGGTTATGTGTAATTACGCATTGCATACTTTGAAACACTGAATAGTAATATTTTATATGCGGTTATGTGTAATTACGCATTGAATACTTTGAAACACTGAATATTAATATTTATATGCGGTTATGTGTAATTACGCATTGAATACTTTGAAACACTGACTATAAATATTTTATATGCGGTTATGTGTTATTACGCATTGCATACTTTGAAACACTGAATATTAATATTTATATGCGGTTATGTGTAATTACGCATTGCATACTTTGAAACACTGAATATTAATATTTTATATGCGGTTATGTGTAATTACGCATTGCATACTTTGAAACACTGAATATTAATATTTTATATGCGGTTATGTGTAATTACGCATTGCATACTTTGAAACACTGAATATTAATATTTATATGCGGTTATGTGTAATTACGCATTGAATACTTTGAAACACTGAATATAAATATTTTATATGCGGTTATGTGTAATTACGCATTGCATACTTTGAAACACTGAATATTAATATTTTATATGCGGTTATGTGTAATTACGCATTGAATACTTTGAAACACTGATTATTAATATTTTATATGCGGTTATGTGTAATTACGCATTGACTACTTTGAAACACTGAATATTAATATTTATATGCGGTTATGTGTAATTACGCATTGAATACTTTGAAACACTGAATATAAATATTTTATATGCGGTTATGTGTAATTACGCATTAAATACTTTGAAACACTGAATATTAATATCTATATGCGGTTATGTGTAATTACGCATTGCATACTTTGAAACACTGAATATTAATATTTATATGCGGTTATGTGTAATTACGCATTGAATACTTTGAAACACTGAATATTAATATTTATATGCGGTTATGTGTAATTACGCATTGCATACTTTGAAACACTGAATATTAATATTTATATGCGGTTATGTGTAATTACGCATTGCATACTTTGAAACACTGAATATTAATATTTATATGCGGTTATGTGTAATTACGCATTGCATACTTTGAAACACTGAATATTAATATTTATATGCGGTTATGTGTAATTACGCATTGCATACTTTGAAACACTGAATATTAATATTTATATGCGGTTATGTATAATTACGCATTGAATACTTGGAAACACTAGATATTAATATTTATATGCGGTTATGTGTAATTACGCATTGCATACTTTGAAACACTGAATACAAATATTTATATGCGGTTATGTATAATTACGCATTGAATACTTGGAAACACTAGATATTAATATTTATATGCGGTTATGTGTAATTACGCATTGCATACTTTGAAACACTGAATATTAATATTTATATGCGGTTATGTATAATTACACTTTGCATACTTTGAAACACTGAATATTAATATTTATATGCGGTTATGTGTAATTACGCATTGCATACTTTGAAACACTGAATATTAATATTTATATGCGGTTATGTATAATTTCGCATTGAATACTTGGAAACATTAGATATTAATATTTATATGCGGTTATGTGTAATTACGCATTGCATACTTTGAAACACTGAATATTAATATTTATATGCGGTTATGTATAATTACGCATTGAATACTTGGAAACTCTAGATATTAATATTTATATGTGGTTATGTGTAATTACGCATTGCATACTTTGAAACACTGAATATTAATATTTATATGCGGTTATGTATATTTATGCATTAAATACTTTGAAACACTGAATATTAATATTTATATGCGGTTATGTGTAATTACGTATTGAATACTTTGAAACACTGAATATTAGTATTTATATGCGGTTATGTATAATTACGCATTGAATACTTGGAAACACTAGATATTAATAGTTATATGCGGTTATGTATAATTACGCATTGCATACTTTGAAACACTGAATATTAATATTTATATGCGGTTATGTGTAATTACGCACTGCATACTTTGAAACACTGAATATTAATATTTATATGCGGTTATGTATAATTATGCATTAAATACTTTGAAACACTGAATATTAATATTTATATGCGGTTATGTATAATTACGCATTGCATACTTTGAAACACTGAATATTAATATTTATATGCGGTTATGTGTAATTACGCATTGCATACTTTGAAACACTGAATATTAATATTTATATGCGGTTATGTATAATTACGCATTGCATACTTTGAAACACTGAATATTAATATTTATATTGTGGTTATGTATAATTACGCATTGAATACTGTGAAACACTGAATAGTAATATTTATATGCGGTTATGTGTAATTACGCATTGAATACTTGGAAACACCGGATATTAATATTAATAAATAACCTCGTTTTTGTGATCGAAGTCGCCACATACCAAATGACAGTAGTTAACCATGCAATTCAAAATGGTATCGTGCCATTTGTAACTTTCTTCTCCATTAAGAAATGTGCGGTAATCTGTCAAAATATCGACGACTCATAAAAATACCACCACACAATTATTTACCATTGTGAGCATCGATTCAGCTAAATGTCACTCGTAAAAATACTCTCACACAACGACGTTTCCTTGCTATTTTTAAAATGATTGTTTACGGGAACAAAAAGATTATAAATCAAGGAATGATTGTTTAAAAGAAATCGGTCGAAAACTAATGCTTTCGTAAATATATCCACATATAAATAAAACATGATTATTGCATATGCATTGTACAAACTCCGTTTACATTCAGAGTATCTGGAAACGTCAGTATAAGTCCATATCCGACGAGGTGTATAGTCATATTGGGTGTGTACTTGAATATATTTTTGCAATCTCGTTCGGGATTGGTGCTCTGTATAGTTTCATGTACATCGCATATATTACTTCACAGGAAGATAAAAACAAATATCGTAGTACTATGTTGATTTCATTGTGGATGTTTTTGATTAAAATTAAATGTTAAAACCTATATGTTGTTCTAATTATTAAATGTGTATGCAATACAAATGTTATTAGCTTTGTAGCTGACTATATTTGAATATATGCACATGCTCTTCCACGGATAAATACTGCGTTCCTAAAATCGCGCAATATTTTAATACGTGGAAAAACACGTGCATATATCCCAAAACAAATCTAATACATCATAAATACTGACAACTATAAGCAAATGTTTTTTACGGACACAAAGTCAAATTTTGTAATTTGATAAATAGGCCGTGGATAGCACGGTAAACTATGAATCAGGCGATGGTGGTTTCGAGCCTTACCAACGCCCATCGGTTTCTTCGGTCCATGTTTATGCAAAACTCCTCTCAGCCTCGTTCCTCAGAACCCGAGGAATCTGATACTAAGATTAGGGCACGATTGCGTTATTTCAATCGATTCTGAGAATGCTTACGCGACCTTTATCATCCATTTAGTAAACATAACCCATTGGACTTATGTAGACATATTCATTTTAATTAAAATTTGCAATCAACTAGAAACTACTTAAACTTACTGGATATGGTAAGACTTGTGCACCCAGTTATAAACTCTGTGAGTATTACTTTTTTTTCATTTTGGATAATAATAATGATCTTAATCAGTTTGTGCAGACAACTGTATGCGAGCTTACAGTAGGTTTCCTTATTTTAATTATTCTAAGGAGGACCTTTCGCAACTATTTTCTTTTTTAACAATTTATATTGCTTCCATCAAAATGAAGTTCCGACAATAAATGACTGCTTGAAAATGGAACTGTCAAATATGACGGCGTATATACTTCGTCGTATGGTATAAATCAATAATTTCATAAGTCGTATCTGTCCCATAAAATACGTGGGAAGACCCAAACGTTCCTACACTTTATTTAATAAAAACGTTTGTAGCTACATCACGCTACTGTAAAAGTAGACTCAAACGTTGATCACATTACTCAGGCATGTAACCCTTAACCCGCTACATATATATATAATGGACTGTTCTTTCTACGAATTAAGACAATTCCATTTGTGTGACAAAGGGGTGTTTTGGGGAAAATGACTGATCAGCAACCGGACATATAAACCCTGATCAGCTCTGTGAGTTACTCGTAGGCTGATCTGGATTAACAATGGACGCAAAGGCTATTATAGTCGTGATAAGCGGGTTAAGGGTTTATAACAATATTCACACTGAAGTATCGATATTCAACAGCAAATAAGACATCACATACATAAAAGAGTTGACAAAAGGGTTATTGTCTTTGAATAATCAGTTGCAAACGGGGTCACTGGTGTTAACGTTTGCATGTTATAATTTAAATTGTCTGTATTTCTCACACTGGCGTTTAATGTTTTAGAAATGTGTACACCATCTCTTAAAACGTAGCTAATGTTCAGATGTCGCTAATAGCGACCCAGTGGGGCTTACTACGCTATTAAATTAGCTTTTAGATAAATATTATTTGAAATGAATACTGGATAGGAGATCCCTTGGAAGCAACAAACACAAATAAGAGGAAAAAGTTGCTGACTGTTTTATTAAGTCTGTTCATGAGAAGCAATCTAAGGTGGGACTCCTTTCACGCTCCCTAGCACCGGCTAAGTCTCGCAGCACCATACAACAGTGGTACATTTAAAATTAACATACTTTTGAAAAAGTATTGGTTCATCTCTGCCAGAATTGACCTAGTCAAATTGTCATTTACTTCCTTACGTGTTTCATGCAATAATAAATATCTTGAACACTATTGAACACTATTAAAACATAGCTCTTATCTTGAAATACCATTAAACGTGACATATACACTCAAGTGATATGAAAACGCAACACGGGAATTTCCGCTATATATTGTATATACTGCACACTTAATTGCACATAATATTCCAAAGAAATCCCAAGATGTTTTTTTTTAAAAAAAATTGCAGTTAACTAGAGAAAGGACACAACTGTGATGTTGTAGACGTTTTAATCACACTACACTTTGTAACAAGAACTTCATCAATGTTGAAGTTGCTCTTCGAAAAATTGAGCTGGTTCAGTACTGTATTTAACGTAAATCATGTAAATAGTTTGCAAAATTTTGCATCCTAAGTTTGCTCACATGATTGAGCCAAACGCGTACTCTGTGAATAATGAAACATTGCAGAAATACTATTTGCTGTATTATTTGTTGTTTTAGTATTTTTTCCAAAAGGAAAGGTCTTACGTAGCCATGTATCATTCGATTAAAAGCAGCATATTGTACATACAATATATAGCGGAAATACCCGTGTTGCGTTTTCATATCACTTGAGTGTAGTTTAGCAAACTATTAAAATGATCTTTGTCTATGTTCTATGTTTAATTTGTACAATTTGTTTATTTTTGTTTGTATTTTCAGGGTAGATGCAATGCATTATCCAAAATCTTTATATTTAAATCTTCCTCACTGAACTCAGGGGCCACATTGTTCCTGACGTTGCTATTATTGTTATATGTGTTAATCAGGCTGAACGTCAATATAACCGAGTAATATGTACATTGTCTACGATCTTTGGGCGTTGCCCCGAGTTACACCGCGCGGTGTCAGTCTTTCACTGCATTTATCTGTGAGGACGTGTAAAGCTTTCTTCATTTGGATGACACTGATTAACACATCTGCCATTAGGTGTTTTACAGCATCACGCGTTATTATATTGTCATTCAAGCTCTAATTTATATCTTAATTACTCCTCAGTTTGTGTATTGTGTGAGTATTTGTAACAGAGAGTTTGGCATGAACTTCCCAATGAGTAAGAACTGCGGACCGTGTGTTGGCACATTTGTTTTCGTATTACTATGAAATATAGTTTAAAGGGAATATAGCGACACAGCCAGACCATCTTTATTACTAAGAGTTCTGAAATACTTGAATAGGGGTGAAAGAATTGTCAAAATTGGATGATAAACAAAAAAGATATGATCAATTGAAGTTTCTGTTGAAACGGATATGCAAGCGGCCATTTTGGGAGCTATGACATCACGGTTCTAAATGACCATATATGGAATATTTATAAATATGAAAATTTACTGATTTATAGGGAAAATATGACAGCAACTGTATGAAAAATATGTAATACTTAATGGCAATAATGCTTTATATGACCAGTAAAAAAAATCATTCATATGCAGTGATTTTCATTGTTTTAAATGATATTTATCAATATTCCATATATGGTAATGTGGAACTATGACATCATAGTTCTAAAAATGGCGGCTCCCATATTCGTTTTAGAACAACCTTTAAATGGTCATATCTTTTTTGTTTATCATCCGATTTTGATAATTCTTTCACCTTTTTCCAAGATTTTCAAAACTCCCAATAACAGAGCTTGTTTGGCTGTGTCGCTACATTCCCTTTAAGTATTTTCCAGCTACGCATTCATAAACTTTATCATTAAATGTCGATGCTATAGTTGACCATTAGTAACTCTTTCTTTTTTATTATGTTTAATATTAGCTATGCTAAATAATTCCAACTCAGTTAAGCTATTACTTCTGATACGCAACAGAACCGTAGGAATATATTATAATAACCACTAAACCAACGAAATGTAACATTTCTAAATCAACGTATTCACTACTAAATAATGAATCGCGATAACTTAAACTTTTTGTACAGGATTTCTTTTTTTAATTTAATAACATATGCTTTACACTACGCAAGGTTAATGTGCATGCGCGAAATGGTGGAATTTATACTAATACATTTCAACCCTTTTATGGCGGATATCATACCTTTATTTCATCTTTGTAATTATTGTTTGTTTCTATGCGTGTTTTTGGTTTAATGGGTCCGTGAATGCTACATTTCCTGTTCGACCTTTATATCTCCCTTTATCGGAGTTTTTATCAAATACGTTAACTTATTTCCTCATTATAATAAATGGTACTAAACATACCATTTCTTCAAAAGTTTTCGGTAGCTACATGGTTGTTCAGTCTTACTGTAAATCAGAAGTTCGAGTCCCGAGAGAAGAAATGTTTTGTTCTTTTCTGGAAAATTATAGTGCTACCTGTGTACAAGTACGATGTGCACGATGTGCACTACTAGATGTCTATAAAGCAAATGTAGTCCTGTGTATAAGTAGATATAAAAAGTGAACAGGAAATGTAGTCCTGTGTACAAGTAGATATAAAAAGTGAACAGGAAATGTAGTCCTGTGTACAAGTAGATATAAAAAGTGAACAGGAAATGTAGTCCTGTGTACAAGTAGATATAAAAGGTGAGCAGGAAATGCAGTCCTGTGTACCAGTAGATATAAAAGGTGAGCAGGAAATGCAGTCCTGTGTACAAGTAGATATAAAAGGTGAGCAGGAAATGTAGTCCTGTGTACAAGTAGATATAAAAGGTGAACAGGAACTGTAGGATTCATGGACTAAAGTCAACCACATACACGCACAGAAACAAACGAGAACTACAAAGTTGAATAAAAAGCAAGATATGACATCACAAACATAAAAGGGTTACCGCCTTGGAATGGTCAGTGATATAAAGAACACATGTGTTTAAGGAAAAACTAATAAACTAGAGTTGATATCTTAAATACTCGCGTTCGCCATGAGCTGGTGAAATAGTCAAATAAACTATTATAAAGCGGTATGCAATATAAATATAGGGTATATAGGGTAAATAGGGTATGTAGCTTGAAGACCGATATACTTATACTTGTATGATCGATGACGCAGAAAATGTTTCCATGTAGTACAATTATATCGAATTTTATTCAATCAAAACGTCATTATCACAAAATGAATACTAATGATTTCCAAATTGGACGACAAATTGCCATTAAATCACGCTACCGTATTCTAAAGAGTAATGATCCGACACTTATATTTCAGTTAGAACAGCAGTAATGGCCCGACAATTATGTTTGAGAAAATGTTATTTGAGTACAAATATTCCTGATGAAAGGAAATAAACATCTGTCCTTCATTTTAACAGTATGAGTGGAAGTCGAACAGAAAATGTAGCATTCATAGAACAGAGTCAACCACAAACACGTATACCAAACAAACAACGATTACAAGGAAAATTAGAAGCAAAGTATGCGACACCACAAACATAAAAGGGTCTGATTAATTGTGGTCTATGTTCTATGTTTAATTTATTTCTGAAAATCAACTGTCAATTTATGTTTTATAACGGTTTATAAGAAGAATGAAGAAGGTGCGGGCTATGTTATACAACGGTGGCCATTTTGGATGTTTTGTCTAACTTTTAACACATTTGAAAAACGTTATTTTAAAGATCATTCTTGTGACATTTAGCAGAATTAGCCAACCAAGTTTTAAAGCAAAACGCTATTGAGAGAGATCCCATTAGCCTTTGAGGCGTTGGCTCTGGTGATCTAACACTAAAACATAACATATAATGAGGGCGAACGCAACGCCATGAGTTTCTGATCTATTTGCATTGACTCATTTTCTTTTTTGACAAAAACATCATATCGATAGCTAGCCCATCAATAAGTTGACTACCTAAATCCTAAAAGGAAGGTAGCGTTTGATGCTTGTTTTAAATTGTGTCTTGTCGTACCCTAAACTTGTCGCTCTGGCTTTTGCCAAATCATTTAGTCATTTACATTCTTTGTGGCTATGAGGCGTGAGAGGTGTTGCATCTTAACATTTCTTCTCATGAACAGACTCAATAAAACCGAGTCTGCTATTTTTCTCTCTTGTTTGTGTTTGTTGCTTCCAAGGGATCACCTTTTCAGTATGTATTGGCATTCACACTAGCGTTTGTTTAGTGCTGTGTGGCGGCCGTAAAACGTCGCCCTGGCTAAAAATCAGTAGTGTTATTATTTACTGGTCCTTTGGGATCATCAAGCCAATTCTGTGTTGATTTGAAATAGAATATCGCTTAAGCCAGTGCTAGGAGGCGTGCTAGGAGGCGTGAGATGTGTTGCATCTTATAATTATCTCTCATGAACAGACTAAATAAAACCGAAACTGCTACCTTGCTCTCTTTGTTTGTTGCTTCCAGTATCTATTTCTTTTTGATTTTTTTATATAAATGACCATCTGTGTGTTATACCTATTAATTATATCTTGTTTGCTGGAGAATATAACCTGGCGAGATATATTTATTTACACTGTCCCGTTTTACTGGGATGACAGTAAAGTACGAGTGAGGTTTTGTGTACCCTAGGACATGGTTTAAACATCCAGCGGCCTATTTTGCCACTGACCGTTCCAAGACGATAACCCTACTGTGCTTTTCATGGTGCCTAAACGTCAAATATGAATCGATATTTTTTTATTACTTTATATATGTTTTCATACCTGGTATGATTGAATAGAATGAACAAGGCGCTCCTGGATCTGTTTGTAATCTTGCCGTAGCCATTCGCTAACACTTCCTATAACCCCACTCAACCACCACACCCACCCAGATTTACATGTAAACAGCCGAAAACCAAAATGGCGATGATGGAACATTCCACTTTTCTAGAGTACCCTGCGAACTGATGACCATGGTTGACCATGCTTAGCATGGTTAAGCATGGTCAACCATGGTTGAACCAAGGTTGAAGCATGGTTAGCAGTGCTTTTGACCATGGTTAATTTCAAAACCATAGTTTGTAAGCATGGTCAATGTAATAACCATGGTCAACCATGCTCTCAGACCATGGTAAATATTGATGACTATGGTTGAGATTCTGACCGTGGTTGTCTTTTAAAACCATGGTTTAAAAGCATGGTTTTTGGACAACCATGGTAACAACGATAATCTTAATGACATGGTTGAGCTGGTGACCATAATTTTAAATCATCCAGGCCTCCTCAACTAACAGCTCAGCCAGGGTTCTCCCCAGCATTTTGTTCAGGCGCTGACACAGACAGCGCGCTTTTGGATTTCGAAGGGTGGTCAGCAGGAGTCTATTCCCCACCCTTCCATTTTTTCTCCATATAATTCTAAGATTCACCATCTGCTCTGAGATGGTTTTAGTTGTAAAATGAATTATGCCTTATTTTAATTAGAAGGCACTCTCAGTGCTATTGCTCAAAAATGTTTTTTGGAAATATTTTTAAAATAAAATTTCTCAGCCTCAGAGCAAGCATATTTTCAAAAGGCAATTGTCCTTGCCCAACAATTGTCCTGCCCAACATTTAAGTCCACTAAGTGTATTGTAGAACATTTAAATGCAGTTGTGTAAGGCCTGTATATCAATTAAACATTCAGAACTAAATACTTTTTCGTTTTTTGGAATCGCGAAAACCGGTGACAAATGAAAAAAGAAGCATATCGCTCAGTTTTGTAACGCTTTTTTTGGGAAAGATGCACATCCGTATATGTTTAATTTCATTCTTCACCAATGAAATACACTGAATACCTCATCCAGTCGCCTTAATAAACGAGTTCTTCGAGTGTATTAAAAAAAAATCGCATTTTCTCGCAAAACAATCCAGGGCCGCTCGTTTGGAAAAAAGCATATCGCTAATTTTGTAACGCTTTTGGGGAAGATGCACATCCATATACGTTTAATTTCATACTTTATCATTGAAATACACTGAATACCTCATGTAATCGCATTAATAAACCAGTGCTTTGAGTGTATTCAAAAAGTTAGCTTTTTTCGCAAAACATTCCAGGGCCGCAGATTTCCGTGTGTCCCTTTTAAACTGATATTGAGCGAGAAATTAAAATGATTTAATGATATTGTTTGGTGTGGAAAACACATGTTTAATACTGTCTGTGATTCAGGCCAATATATCTAGAAACAGCGAGTTTTATTCAATAGAACGCCACCCGTGTGAACGGAATCAGTACGGTTATAACGACGTGTGAAAATCACGTGACGTCACCGTTTAAAAAAGAACGCTGCACCGTTTAAAAAAGAACGCTGCACGCTGACTTTGAATGACCGGAAAGCAGAAAAAAACAACATCCGTAAGTATTTTGGAGCCTACACTAATCATATGTCATGCATATAAACAAGTTAATAAGTAGATATATAGTCTTCCACGAAACACGAACGCTTCAGGTCATATACCACTATTGCATTTCCCATAGGTCTCCATTATAGCCTTTTGGCCTAAAACCCCTATTCCTATATCGGAACGGATGAAAAAACCTAACTGTTTTTAAAGAACTATCTTAGAGACACCCAAAAATGACCAGCAAATTGGGGATAATCTGATGCTTTCAGCCTCTAATAGTTCACTGAAGGTGGCCACCCCTAGAATGGCAGTAAAGAAATTTTACTTTTTGCAAATATACTCTCAGTAAAATTGTATCCATAAAAATGCAAATTTCAGTCAAAATATCCTAAATCAACATGTTTTATGATGGAAACATAATATTTTGATGTTTTATGGGGATTTGTTATGATTTGGGTAATTTAATCCAATCAGAATCTACCTTACAATCTGACTATATGCCCTAATAGACCCTATACTTTTTTCAACCAATCAGAAGCCCCAAATCAATAGTGGTATCTGACCTAAATAGACATTCAAACCTAACTGAAGTTGTTTTTTTCTGGCTAAATTGTTTCATACATTCATTCTGAGGAAAACTGTGTCTTTTGATTTTAGAAAAAAAATACTTTTCTACAAATTATGAGGGCTTTAAAGGGCTTCGGCTGATGTCAAATTCATGCAATTTTTACGCGTAAATCCAGAATCTTCAAAATGCCATATCTCGACAACCGTTCCAATCTTTTGTTTCAAATAAAGTGATTTTGAATTGATTTCATCAATAACATGTGATTTTCAACCAGTTGAAGCTCTCTTGAAAATCATTTCTACTGAAAAATGATATTTGTGATTTTCAGGGCTCAAAATAGCAGATTTTACCAAAAAATGCCATTGTTTTTGTATATATTCAAACTCTGCCTTCAAATGGATTAATTAGCATTATGCAGCAGTTTATATATGTGAAACCATCAAGAAAATGCAACTTTTCACTTTAAAAATGACAAAAAATAATTCTGAGAATATTTTCCCCAACTCCATTTTTAAGGCCATGCCATGTTTTACAATATGCTCATTACACAAGATTGCCTGTAATTGTAGAATTTAATGTATTTTTTTATTAGATATTGTTTGTGCCACCTTTACAGGTCATTTTCATGCAGCCATGCAGCCAAAAAGCACTGTTGACAGTACAGATCCATGAAAATTCATTAAAATGAAGGGGGTGGGGTAGATAAAAACTTTAAAAAAGAAAAGAAAATGTCATATTTTTTGCCAACTAAATCATTTAATTTGTAAAATGTATTAAACCGCATAACATATTTGCATATCAACACTAACCGTCAAGACGCGATGAACTCAGAGTCTGAGTTTACCTCAACAGCTTTTTCAAAACTGACATAAGCGCCTTTTCAACATCTTAGCAGACAGACGCAGCTTGTCGCTTTCTGACATTTTTGCCAAAAAAATGTATGCAAAGCCCTCATAAATTAATAAACTTACTAGATATACCTTTAATTGTGTCAAATAGGTGCATTACAGGCCAATTGTGTATACCAGGTGTCAGGTATGGCTAATTTTGTGTCCACAACCCTAATAAAAGAATTTAAATTACCTATATTGCATCATAAAACTTTCAAATATTTAAAAATCATTTAAAAAGTTACAAGAAAAGTCAAAATACAACATAATTCAACATTTCTCACACTTTCAAATCATTGTGTTAGAAAAAAAAGTATGTCTCTTTTCACTTTTACAACATGCAGAATCTAGCTTTAGGTCATATACCACTATTGCATTTCCCATAGGTCTCCATTATAGCCTTTTGGCCTAAAACCCCTATTCCTATATCGGAACGGATGAAAAAACCTAACTGTTTTTAAAGAACTATCTTAGAGACACCCAAAAATGACCAGCAAATTGGGGATAATCTGATGCTTTCAGCCTCTAATAGTTCACTGAAGGTGGCCACCCCCAGAATGGCAGTAAAGAAATTTTACTTTTTGCAAATATACTCTCAGTAAAATTGTATCCATAAAAATGCAAATTTCAGTCAAAATATCCTAAATCAACATGTTTTATGATGGAAACATAATATTTTGATGTTTTATGGGGATTTGTTATGATTTGGGTAATTTAATCCAATCAGAATCTACCTTACAATCTGACTATATGCCCTAATAGACCCTATACTTTTTTCAACCAATCAGAAGCCCCAAATCAATAGTGGTATCTGACCATCAATTCCTTTTTAATATTGAGGAAATCGTATGCTGAACATAACGTCATCAGTTTTCGCGAATGTACGGCGATCGTAAATTTGCGGACATTTAGCGATGGAAAACAGCCCGTTACAATTAAATAAATGCATTATTTTATGAATGAAACCAATTGTGTAAACTGTTTGGTTTACAAGCTTAAAATCTAATGGATTTTGAAACTGCGACTTGAGAAGTGTAGACCGGCTTGGACCGGTCGTTTCACAGCGGCTTCCGGTTGCCCGTTTCCAGATTCTGAGTGAGATATCTTGTACAACAAAGAAGTTGTACAACAAAGAAGTTTATTCATATAATCATATATTAATCAGGATTTTAAAGAAAATGATTTGATACAGTTTCATATGCATGCCATTTTGCTGATGACGTTCAACTCGGTCTTTTTAAAAGTTAATGTTTACATTTTATTTTGGTTGCCTTTATATTTCGATAGGCTGGAAAAGCTAAACAAGAATGCTGCAAAAATGAAGACGCAGAAAGATAAAGCCATGGACCAGAATACTTCTCGGGTCGTTGTACCTTCTACCTGACCAAAGTATGAAGGTATAATAATTGTTTTCTATTAAAAAAGACGGCTGGCGTGGCGCAGTCGGTAGCGCGGCGGATTTGTAATCGGAGGCCCCGGGTTCAATCCTCCGTGGTGCCACTGAGTTCCATCGGTGTGTTCTTGGGCAAGACACTTTCCCCTTAGCCTCGTCCGTCGGATAGGGATGTAAACCGGGCGGTCCCGTGTATCGGTCTATCCTCCGAGCACGTTAAAGAACCATAGGAATCTATTCGATAATAAGAGTAGGGCAGGTTCCCGGATTCCTATGTATCCTTCCCCTCTCTCTGGGGCGGCTCTAAATAACCTATACTGTGTTGATGAGCCGTTAAACAACATTTAATCAATCTTCTATTAAAAAAAATGATATTGGTTAAAAAACTTATAAATGCTTGCTGTCAGAAGAATCAATGTATTGAAACATGTACTTACCCAAGATTATGTATTTATAGTTCAAAAAAGTGTTAAGTTGAAAGCATATACAAAACATGATGGTAAAATGGCCCTGAACACTCGCCCTATGGCATCGTCTCACTGTAGACACTTGCACCAGTTACACACAAAAGGGTCTAGCTCTTTATTCTGTTTAAAGGTTTTCTTAAACAATTTAAAGCTATATTTAAGGCAGCAGATCATACTTAAAAAACACATGATGTCACTGTTTTATGAAAAAGTTATTTTCAGATTTCAGTTTCTTGGAGAGGCCAAAACGGCATACGTGCAGATGGCGCGGGACGAGCTATTGCAGTGCATAGATCAAAGAAAAAAAACTGGCCCTATACCAAACTGATCACCAAGGAAGAATGTCTGAAGACGCTATACGGCCTGCTGTTTTTACTGTGTGTCAGAATTTAATAAATTTAAAAAAGAAGTTATATTTAATTAGCTATATATAGCTCTAATGGCCACAGGCCATAGATTATTGCATGAGCTTATGCAATAGGGCGTTGTCTGCTGTCTGTCCTCCAATTTAAATTGTCCTTAAAGTTATCGAATCCCACTATTATAATCAAACCGGGTAGGTAAACATATATGGTATAGTAATACCACTGGATATCAGGGCAATTCCACTAAATTATTCCGATGGAAATTTCACTAGTATTCCACTGGTATTTCCACTGGAATAATAATATTTTTCCTCAAACCTGTAACCTTAAAGGAGAATAGAAATTGTTAACTCAACTTTTTGTCTGTCAATTATAGTTGACCATATAACCATGGTGAAAAAAACATGGATGGCCATGGTATAAAGAATGACTGACTGGCTAAACCATGGTTGACCTTGGTTTGACCATGGCTGATCCTGGTGTGACCATGGTTTTGACCTTGGTTGACCATGGTTTCGACCTTGGTTGACCATGGTTATGTTTTATAGCAAGCATGGTAATTCATGGTTGACCATGGTCATAGTTTGACCATGGTTTTCAGCTATGGTGCCATTTAGTGTTTTTGTTAAACCATGGTTTGACCAAGGTTGACCATGGTTCAGCAACCATGGTCAACCACGGTTGAACCATGGTCAACCATGGTTTTGAAGGACTCCATTCGCAGGGGTTAAACGAGCCCAATATAGGTGGCTTTGAAGTAGAATACCGCTTAAGCCGGTGCTAGGGGGCGTGAGAAGTGTTGCTTCTTTCATTACTTCTCATGAACAGACTCAATAAAACCGAGTCTGCTGCTTTATTCTCTTAATTGTGTTTGTTGCTCCCAAAAGTCACCTTTATCAATATTTATTAACATTCACACTAGCGTTCGTTTAGTGCAGTGTGGCGGCTGTAAAACGTCTCCCCGTGCTACGAATCAGTAGTGTTATTTTTACTGGTCCTTTGGGACCAACGAGCCCAATATATGTGGCTTTGAAGTAGAATACCGCTAAAGCCGGTGCTAGGGGGCGCGAGAGGTGTTGCTTCTTTCATTATTTCTCATGAACAGACTCAATAAAACCGAGTCTGCTGCTTTATTCTCTTAATTGTGTTTGTTGCTCCCAAAGGATCACCTTTATCAGTATTTATTGTAGTCTACGGAGACACATCTAGCAGCTTGGCTTTGAATAGAAATACCAGACAGCTATATTCAGGCATGGATCGCACTTACTTCAGGTACGTTGATATTCTGCGTGACTTAGTACAGAGTTTCGGGATGAACCAGAGGAATGTGTTGGCATTTCCGATGGTCATTGTTATGTGTGCATTCCACTTAAAGTATACATATATAGTTACTCCGTGGTTAGGGTTTTCATTGACTTGTGAAGGACATGTGTATTTAGGCAATAGCAGTTTTGCGTTGGTTTCACGAAGAAAATGCAATATTGTATTAATCAATGTAGTGCATGCACTCAATGTGAGATGTTTTAATATATAGACAAACGAAGCTTGTTGCGGATATTTAACTCCATTTATCTCCGAGAAATATTGAAAATGCATACAATAATAACGCTGTGGTCACTTTGATTTAACTAATAAAAGCATGTTAGGAGAGGCGAAACAATAATGTAAGCAATAACATAACTCGAATTTAAGGTTTAACACACATTAAACTTGCAAAACACATCAAACGTACATTTTAACGCGACAAATATGTTAGGAGGTCAAAGACATCAACATATCAGGATATGTTGTTTCTGCAAGTAAGAGAACACTGTTTTAATCAAAATAAAAATCTGAAAAAAAAAATTCTTAAGCTATCCTAGTCAAAATTGCTAAGAATATATCAATAATATTCTCATTGTTTTTTGTGTATTGCACGCTTGATTAGAGATATGGTTGTTCTGAAAAATAACGAGTTTAAATCATCTGCTCTGATTGCATGAACACATTTAAAGCTTTCAAGTCAATGAGTTTTGCTAGACATAATTTATAACACTTATAAAACTGGGTACATATGATTTTGTTAAGTGCAACGTTCGATGTTCCTAATTCTAAAATATGCCAACTAAAATTATGTTGACATCCTTTTTACTAGCATTACCACTACAAATGCGTTTGCAAAAGACATTTTTAAAATATTTAATGTTAACGCTGAATAACAGTTACTTGAAATTCAAACGATATTCAAAAAAAAGGGATGTAATTTAGAATTATCCATGTTCCAATTTATTATTGTCTGAAAATCTGCAAAAGATGGGTCAAACTTTTTGTTTTTTTATTTTATTTCATACCAATTTCAAGAAGTTGATATCTTTAAGCGGACTTTCGATTCATGTGATGCGTTTTACCAGCACATTTCATGTTTTTATATAAAGGAAGGGTAACTCTCAAAAGATGATACAATTTAAACAAAAAGTAAATATTTTACAAACTATTGGGCAAAACAAAATACTTAACACACCTGTTCTAAAATCTATTTAAAATAAGAAAATTAGTTAAGATACAAAAGTGAGTAATTAGGAATTTTGTTCAGTGATTATTTTCAGAATGCGTCTTACAATATAGACCTAACTCATAGTCAAGATGCATAAGTACAGATAGTTAATACCAGTTAAGAATATTTAGATATCTGAAACATGTTAGTCCTAGTAAATGTCAAACCATTTATTTCATCTAAATGTTACAATAGATGCACAAATCACACATGAGATGCGCATATAATCATTTCTGCGACTAGAAATATCACAACATTTATTTTATGGAGATGTGATTTATAAAGGGGTTTGACGGATTTCCTGACTACACAATTAATCAGGAAATTCGCGAGAAAATGATACGACCCCTTAGTATTTCAACACATCTTATGCTTGGTGATTGACCCCTCTACAGTGAGTCACTACTCTTTACTTTTCTTTAGTGCGATGACCGGACAACCTCGCGGGACTCTATGATTGTAGCTTCCAAAACCCTGACATGGGATGTTGGTGCATAAACGTTCGTCTCTCAGGTTTGCTGGTCTTACCCTAGATTGGTAGCATACTGCTGTGGTTGTTCAGTTCTGAGAACAATGATGTGTTTCTAATTATGTATTATTTTATGTATTTTCACAACATATTCTTGTATAGTTTGCTAATTTTTCTGGCTGTGGATTTAGTTGTTAGAGATTTCCTTTTGATGGAATATATTTTTATTTACACTGTCTTGTGAATTTGGGCGCTGAAGACATGATAAGAGCAAGGTTATATACACATAAAATATATTTAAACTAACCATTAGACCACATTGTCTACTAACCGTTCCATTTCGGTAACACTGTCTTCATCTCTCTTTGTGTAGCTTATTTTCCTTTTCCTTGTATATTAAATGTGCTCTCGGTGGTACAGTACGGACCTACGGTGCCATTGCTTGTAGATGTTGGTGTTTCTATAGGACCATTTTCTCATTTCTGAAGAAAGAACTCTTATTGGCAAATGTTTTTTTCAATAATCTAGGATTAATTGTAATCTAAGTCAGCTGATCAATTTTAGGAAGTATTTTTTTCAAAATGACTTTTGCAACGTAGTAACCCTATTGTAACATTTTATGTATAATTTATATGAGTACTACATGTAGCTATGTGTATGTCCTTCATTGAACATGTGTCCTTTGCAATTGCTTAGTCAGTTCGATTATTCTTAAGAATAATGCATACTCTTTTGCATACATTTATTAAGCTTTAATTCCGTTATACTTACATGATGTGCTTAAATTTGAAATAGATCGTCTACATTAACGTCATTGTAAAACAATCCGATAAAAAAAGCTCTAAGTATTAATTATTATACTAGAAGCGACACGGAAGAGCGATTTGTGTCAATCCGAATACAATGAAAACCATAATATGCTTAATATTGCCATTGATGTTTGTCGTTTTGCGTGTTATGGGGTTTACTGTGTTCTGTGAAAGCTACTTTTCCGTTCGACTTTTATACTTAGTTTTACATATATATGAATTGAACTCGCCCAATAAGGCTGTTATTTTATTTTTAAATCATACATATGAATACATATGGGTGTTTTATTGTTATCAGTTTCAACTATTTCAATAAAGTGTAATTTGATCACAAAATAGGAATTTACAGACTCAATAAAACCGAGTCTGCTACTTTTCACTCTTGTTTGAGTTTTTTGCTTCCAAAGGATAACATTCCCGGTATTTAATACAGCATTGAAATATCATATGAATTATGTTTTTAATCCCAATAAACATGTCGTTTAAGCCCTGTATTATCTGGATATAATGCAATAAATTAATCACTAAAACTGTCGCTATATATATGATTTAAACTCGTGACATTGTCATTCAAATTTAAATAAATAACAAAGCTACCATGTTACTACGTTTCATAGTGCTATGGTATAGTATTGGCTATGACGCCGTTGTGCACATTGAACCTCTGCAGGCGAAATGTTGATGACACCATGAGTATTAACAACCGCAATCAGTCACGGTAAGTAATTCAATACTACCATTTTCGATCATTTACTGACAGTGTGTTCGATACATCCAAAAGAAAACATTTATTACTCCATAATTTCATTGTCCAGGGAAATGAATGGTATGTCTAGAGCAGAAGTCATTTAATTTAAATGAATAACAAAGTCAAAGACGAATAGTAAATCTACGATAATTTAGACGTCACGCATCTGTGAAATGACATGAGGTGAGCATGTGTGTGTGGTTTTAATAATGCAAAAGTCAAGCGGGAAATGAAGCAATCATAGAACGTAGTCCAATAAAAAATCGCAATCAATATACAATCAAGAATTGCGAGGAAAAAATGCAAGCAAAATATACGCCACAACAAACATAAATAGGGGAAAAGAAAACGCTCGGCGTTTAAGCCCGGTTCTAGAAAAATGCAAAATGTAAACAAAAAAACAAGGCCCTAGTCGACCCCAATTAAAAAGACGTATTAATATTACGAATATATTGCATATGACAGTAATCACATATGTGAATCGTTTAGCTATACATCTTTGCTATGCATGAAGTCGAATTGCCTAAATACAGCTTAAGGTGCAGCAGCATTTACATTGTATTGTTTATACAATTGTGTTAAACGTTTGTCGATTGCACGAGCTGTGTTAAAGGATGATAAAACTATGGTGTCAAAAAGTACGAATTAAATTACTATCATGTGTTCCAGTTTAAACGGAATGTGGAAATGAAATAAGCTAATCCACATGATCCTAACGATATAATTATTGCTAATGAAATCGTTTGGTCTGAAAAACTAGGCGCATTTAGCTCTTGCTATAGCAATTATTGTTCTGTGGTCAAAGTTCATGTTACATACATTATATGTACTATAGATAGCAATATACAACCCAGTTAATAATTTTGATTTAGCAACACAAATACAACTAAATACTGATAAAGGTGATCCTTTGGGAGCAACAAACATATTTAACAGAATAAAGCAGCAGACTCGGTTTTATTGAGTCTGTTTATGAGAAGCAATGTTAGAAGCTACACTTCTCACGCCTCCTAGCACCTATCTACTTCAAAACCACTTATACAAAATAACACTACCGATTCATAGAAGTTTAAAGACAAAACATTTCCTAACAATTATTAAACCCCAGTAACAAGTGGTTTAACTTATGAAACAAGTGGTTTAACTTCATATGAAACTAACTGAATCACACTTGAGGATTTTCATTTGGATTTGTATTGATTAATTCCATGTCGCGTTCAGTCCCTTTACATTGTTTACCATATGTCGTCGTATGTTTGCAAGTTCATGATACCATTTACTATGTTTTATATTATATATGACTAATATCATCGAATGACGTCATGCTTTCTCACAGAATGAAATACGATATGTTGCATCTATTTAGACAAAGATGACAGAAGAAAAAGATAATTCTAAAACATCCGTCAACTTGGACTTTCTAATAGGAATATTTACTAGTAAGATTATAATTTGTCCCCAATATAAATCTCAAATAATCTCTTGAAAGACATTTTAATAATATGTAATAACACAGACTACAGTATGCTTCTTAATATGAAAGCTTAACCAAGGTAAAACATATAAATCTCGTGGAATATTCTTAAGTTCCGAAAATGTTAAAATCATTACAAAAAAATCATTACGCATAATATACTGAAAGGAAAAGAAACGTATAATGGATATTTCCGCTATATATAGTATGTTTGACATGCTACTGCTAATCGAATGGTACAGGGCGACATTAGGCCTGTCCTTTTAGCACTAAACACACCAATGGTTACCCCTTTAAAGTTTCATTATCGCCAGAATGCGCGATTGGCTCAAGCAGGTGAGCAAACTTTGGCTTTAAATGTTGCAGTCTCTTAACTGAAATGGCTTGACTTTTTCAAGCGAAACTTCAACATTTATGAATTCCGTGTAACAAAGTATACTTTGATTAAAAGGTCTACTACATGACAGAGTTGTCCTTTCTGTAATTAGTGGTAGCCCCTTTTTGTACAAAACGCGTTGAGATATATCTGGAATATTACGTGGAATTAGGTGTATATAATAGTGTAGTATAGCCAATTTTGTGATTATGCGTTTCTTTTTCCTTTCAGTATATATCCTTCATAGCTTACGGAGTCGTGTGCATAGTTTTCGTCATATTGCAACGCATTAAATATTTTTTAAATATTTTCCGGGATAGGACAGAAACATGCAACAACTGTTTAAAATCAGGTGGTTACATGCTAATGTCACCGGGCAATGTTCTTGTTGTTTGCGATTATAACAATTAAACTAATCGGTGTTAGTTATTTCAATTATTTAAGAAGGAAATACTAACAGCATTATAGTTTAGACATATTTTTAAAGCAACTGTGGCGAAAATATGGATGAGCCATTATTAGAATTACAAGCAGCGGCCCAATTACGTATGATATTATCTGTTCTTAAATAAGGTTTTCTTTTGCATTATGAACTAGCGAAATGTATGTCTGCTCTAGACGTCAATTTCTAAAGAACAATATTACTTAATGGACGTGGAGCGGCAGCTACCATTCTTATTAGCGCTTAAAAGACAAATACAAAGGCAAAAATGGGAATACATAAACAAACTCAGTCATGTGGTGGGTGGTGTTTCTTATTGTATTATATGCTTATTATCATGTCTAGACTTACACTATTCATTTGCGGAATTAATACATTTTTGGTTTTAATATGATGTTATGCGTATGACAAGTGTTTATTACTGACATCTAATAAGTACAGATAAGGGAGATCCTTTGGAATCAAAAAACATAACCAGGAGAATATAGTAGCAGACTAGGTTTTATTGAATCTGTTCATGAGAGGTAATTAGAATCAAACCCTCTCACGACCCTATAACCGAGTTTAGCGGTATTCTACGTCAAATCCACATACATTGGACGACTCTCTATATTGGGCTTTTGATCCCAGAGGACCAGTTCAATTATAACTACTGATTCATAGTACCGGGAGACGTTTTACAACCGCCACATTGCAATAAACAAACGCCAGTTGGAATGTTAATAAATGCTGATAAGGAACTCCTTTGAAGCAACAAACACGACCAAGAGAATCATGTAGCAGACTCGTTCGTGAATGGTAGTAAAATATGCTAGCTACCGCTCATGCCCTTATAGCTCCGGGTTGAGCAGAACTCAATATTCATAAAATCAATAGTACATAATTTTATCCATCCCGAAGATGGCATGCATATGGCGTAGGACATAGAGATCTTTTCTTCCCCCATGTCCAGCGGCGTATGTTCCCAGTATCTAACAAAATACTATGCCCCGAAGATAACACTTCTGATTTGTAGCACGGGGTGACCTTTTAGACTGCAATAAACGAACGCTAGGGTGACTGTTAATAAATGTTGATTGGAGATCCTTTTGAAGCAACAAACACAGCGAAGAGAATACAGTTGCTGTCTCGGTATTACTGAATCTGTTCATGAGAAGTAATTGTCAAAGCATCACCTCTCACGCCACTGGCACCGGCTAAAGGGATATTCTACTTCAAAGACATTGATATTGGTTAAGTATATTACCTATATTAAGTATTCAGCAAAATAAGCATACAGGAAGAGAATTCAGATGTGCGTCATTTGTAACATTGTCCGTTTTCGAAATTGTACAACAATGCCGAAATAGATCTCTTTGAGCCTTCGGCTCAGGTGATCTAAAAATAGAATGTCTGCATTACTCATTAAGCAAAAGGTTTCTATAATTTTTTATATATATGACAAATTCCAAACAACAGATAATTCTAAGATGAATTAACAGACTTTTACAAATGATAAACAATTAGTTTATAATAAGTGTATGTAATAGATAGAGTCTGGTCTCAGCGAGATGGCTTATTTAAGTAACCAACAAGCTGAGACAGACTCTATCTTTTTTCTAGCATGGTGTACTTAGTAACACTGTGACGTTATAGTGAACATACTCTAAATTCCAATATCTGGTAGTTGTAGCGAGCCATAGCCACGCCCCTTAAGTTACCCTAAATTAAACGATGTAATGCTCTGCATTCATAAAAGGAAATGTCACCGACCATGCTACAATTAATACATAGTATCAGTGCCCCAGATAAGATGCATATCTGCGTAATTACGCATATCTTTTCACCAAAAATGCAATAAAATAAAATGAATGTATATAAAAACGCTTAAAAAATCGCCGATAAATATTGAGAACCCAATTACACCATACACATTTCAATCGCTTAGAAAAATTAAGTGCGCCCAGTCATACTCAATAGTTTAAGGTACTGACTGAATGACAATTAGTAGTAGATGCTTGCACGAAAAGAAAAAAATACATTTTTGTCAGCTGTTTGACACAGTTTAATGCCAGTTAAAAAAGACAGGCAGCAATGTTGAAAGGAAGGAGGAAATGCGAAATATTTGTATGGTAATGACTAAAGATTAAACATTTTACATTAATGCTTTGTTCTTGAAAATCTCTTTTTTAAGACATATGCATTGTAGATGTAAATTCATAATGGGTTTTATTTCAAGCGTATAATTCTCATTATGATGAAAGCTTATCTGGAGCACTGTCGTACATTTTCCACATTAAGCCTTTGTCTATGAAGTCTGGCCAAGTCAATCTGGATCACTTTCAAAAACTTCCGGATTGCTGGTTCCAGTCTCCGCAATGTGTACTTTTGGTACTGCTGCTGGCTTTCCGCATCATGTGACTGGCTGGATCCCCTCTCAAATGTAGCCATGATGGACTTGAAGTTAAAATTATAAAACCATAGTTAATATCTCTTTCTTCTTTTTGCAGGATACTTTGTATGCAATAGAAGTGTTTTATCTGTAATTTCATCTCAGTGAGTCAGTTTCAATCAGAGTGAGAAAACCTTTGAGTCAGTCTATGGAAAAGCAATAAAAAATGAAAATAACAGTGAGTCAAATTAGGGAAACATGAATATTTGATTCATGACTCATAGGTAAATAAATCCTGCAAGAAAAGAATTAGAACACAAGTGAAGACCAACAGTGGTTCGAACGCCGGATTGCGAATTCAATATTTTAACTTAAACATCTAAGTAATAAAGGGTGATAATTCAGGTAAAATACATAATAGAGTTATGGTTATTGTCATACAACTTTGTGTAACGATAATGCACATGTCTGACCAGTTTCAAAGATTTCCAACAATTTGATTTTGAGAACTGAAAAAAACAAAAACTTTAACCAAAACGGCAAAACGGCAAAACGCGTAGATGGACAGCCAGATAGACGGTCGAAAATCACAAAACTATAAGCCTTGATTTGAGTGCTACGCAATCCAGCTAAATGTAAAAAAGTTTCAAGCGATATATATGGTGCATAAACTCCTTCATAAAAGACTTACTATTTTGTATACTGCAATGTTTCATGTCATTTTTTATGATTTAAAATGTGACGTTTTTCAATTATTGCTCAAAATCACGTATCACGAATCGACATTATTAAATCCTTGTCATACTGCAAAGAAACATGAACGCATGTCTACGTCTCGCGGCGTGAACATTTGATGATTTCCCAAAGGGCATACCTTCAATACACAAAAACAAAATGGCGGAAATTATGCTGCCGGTTCATTGTGAAAACCGTCGACTGTTTCTTTCTTACCACTTGTTTCTGCGCTTACCATTGTGGGCGAAATCTGACAAAATAGTAAGTAGTGTTGTTTACCATTTTAAAAATAATAAAACATCGACATTGTGATATAACAACGTTTATTTTTAATAAAAAAATCCGCGAAATTTGATGCCATTTAGTGCGTTGACGTCATGAACGTAAACATTTAGCAACATCACGTGTAAGGGATGAAATAGAGGCACATTAAGGGGAAATTGGTTGAATAAAAAACAAACCGTGTTTAAGGTTGTTGTTTTTTTTAATATATTTAAATTAGTATCAACCCTGAATTGTTTGTTTGTTTGTAGGGTGATTTATTTCATTTTCAATACATGTAAGGTTATATACATGTATAAATTAATTGTTTATTTTTTGTGGTTGAGGCAGACCACCCATTTTTTCCTGGGTAGAACCAGTACTGGCAACTTCTTTCCAGCATGAAATGTTCACCTTTAACCTTAACCCGCTAAGCACGACTATAATAGCCTCTGCGTTCATGGTAAACCCAGATCAGCCTGAAAATGTCCGGCTGCTGATCAGTCATTTTCCCAAAACACCCTTTTGTCACATAAATGGATTGGCCTTAATTCAATCCAAATAAAGAACAGTCCATTATATATATATTATATATGTAGCAGATTAAGGGTTAATCAATAGCAACATGTTGTCTCCTAGATGAAAGCAAGTCTGATACTGATGAATGAACATTTCCGCTTATGCCATTTGCAGACAACTTCCGAAGAAGATGTTGACGAGAGACTGTGTCAAATGCTTTAGTTAAGTCCAAGTAAATAGTGTCCCAAAACTCGTTGTTTTCCACAAAGTCTGACCAATCTTCTAAAACTTCCAAAAGCTGAAGTACACATGACCTACCTTTAGCGAAAACCAAACTTCACCTTAGAGAGTAAATTATTCACTAAATCATTAATAATATGCTTTTTGACAATATATTCTAGGAGTTCAAAGACCACTGATGTAAGGCTAACTAGGCGATAATTTCTAGGTTCTGACTTCTTGAAAAATGGAGTTTACCATTGCGTCCTTCGACTCTTTTGAAATTTGTCCACTTTTTAAAGAATGTTGAAAAATCAAGGACAAGGTAATGACATTATTTCAGGCATACCGTAATAATAGAGGGCGAATGTTATCAGATTTATTATTAGATTTACTGATATCTAATTCATTTAAAAGCTTTTCTACTTCAGCCTTATTAGTAATACTGTCTTGCAGTGGGGCAGTAAACTGGTGGAGGATATTTTTCCATGTTCATTAGTAAAAACTCTGGAAAAAAATCATTTAAAACTTCTGTTTTTCCTACCTCTGTCTTTGTTAAGGATATGTCTCCTTTTTTTAAGTTAACTACACCAGATTTGGTTCCAGTTTTTCTCTTCGCATACCTCCAAATTTGGTTTTGATTCATTCTTCTCTCTTGAGGCGATTAATTTTTCAGTTACGTTTTGCAGACTTAACAACTTCATTTGCATTGTTGCGTATTCGAGTGTAATTGTCAAAATCAATCTCTCGCTTTGTGGCCATATATTTGGACCATGCATGCCACTTATCCTTAATTGCTCTAAGAGCTGCTCAAGACATCCACAATGGGTTAGGTTTATAACCAGCTTTAAACCATGATTTTGGTACATATTTGTTTACACTGTCTTCATACTGGCAAGCACTGTCTTTAAATTTATTCTCCTAACAAATACTTCCCCATTCATTAACCAGTCTCCCGAAAATCTGTAATATTTTCTACTCAGTTCAAGTTACATGATAATCAGCTTGGTTGTCGGCATAGCCAGCATGAGGACAATAAAATGGCAATAAATCAGCTAACATGCCAGCTAATGATCTAAAACTTTGTCCTTGCAGAATTAAATGTTCGAAGTATATTATATCACTTCTTTATCTCTATTCGCAGATAGTATTTTGCTACACCAACATTTTTCTAATTTTTTAAATGTGCCTTACTCCTGTCAGATAACTGATGCCCTGCTGTGTGAAAATGTGTATTTTATTGCTCTGGGGTCAGTTAATTATATGGATTAAATTATAGAGATTCTCAATAAACAGAGGAATCTTGGGACAGTCTACAAACTTTTTACAATTTAAATGTAAAAGTGTGGACAAAAATGCAGTGCAAAAGTCGCGAAGTGTTACATTTGTTAAAAAATAGTTGTAGTGAAGCATTTATGACGACGACAAAGAGAATTTGTAAGAATGGTTTGAGTCCCCGACGAAACGTATTAGCTTTCCAAAAAAACTGTGAAACTTGAAACGCGAAAACCAATCACAATACATATATCTGTGCTTATAAAGGTTATTGTTTATAGCATATCAGTTCCGAATCAAGATCAGCAGCATATACTTTACTTATCCAGAACAGTAATGTTTACCTTAGCTGTCCATACCTTTCCACAAAGTGTACAAAAGTTAGTGTGTTTTTATCGGTGTACCGTAATACCGACAGACAGACAGACCCCGCCCACCTCCACACCCGGAATACCCCAACCTACCCTACACACACCACACCACACAATAACTATTACAATTTTACTATTGTTAATTTTTTGTTTTACTTTTTTAAATATACTCACTCACTCACTCACTCACTCACTCACTCACTCACTCACTCACCATCTCACTCACAAATTCACTCACTCACTTCACTTCACACCACTTCACTTCACTCCACTCCACTTCATTTCACTTCACAACTAATGAAGTTGGAAACCAGCATCAAAAGAGTTATGCAGTCCTTCACTTGTTCATACTTGTTATAAAAAATCGACAAACACTATATTTTTCAAATATGGACACAATGAAAACGTATTTTACTGAAATGACTGTTTTCTGAAGAGAACTATATATTGTGTTATAAGTCCTCCATCAATACCAGTTTAAAAAGCAACTTTCACATTGGGACAATGTAACATCTGTAATTTGACTATTGGTTCTTTGTTCACAACTCTGGGACAACAACCACTACCCTAGCGTTAGCCTTTGTTTATTTACGTTGTATCCTGCATGTAAATAATGCTTTCACTGTGTTAGCTTCATGTCTTGCCTGCTTTTCTAGTTTTGCTTATTATTATCAACTTTTGTCAGATTTGATTATTCTCAAGAATTGCAAGTGTTGCCTATTATTAGTTTTGCTATTATTACTGTGCTAGGTTTTGCTTAAAAGTATTATGTTGGTCTGATTCGCTTGAATTGCTTTATTAAGTGCTTACTTCTCTTCATATCTGATATTAGGTGATAAGAGTTTTAGCTCTTTTTTAACATAAACGCTTTTGCTCTGTATTATAAAATTCAGTTATTAATTTAAAAAATCTGAACTAGCTCTTAACAGAGTGTAGCATATGGCATGTGCAAGATTTGCCAAGGCTGCCCTCTGTAGGATTGACATTGGCTGTATGAATCTTAATTTTAAATTGTACATAAAGTTCTTTTTTGCATAACTAATTTATCATGTAATCATGGTAATATTAGATTACATACAGATTGCTCATCCCTCTAAGGTCTGTATTGTGTTATGCTCATATGTGCTTTGATCATGCTTACAATGCATCCATGTGTTATTAGTGTAAATGTGCTTTTTGCTTGTATTAGACTAATGCCATTGTAATCATTCTTAGATCATATAGCTATTTTACTACTATGTTGACTCTTCTTCATGTTAATAGTCGGTTCAAAACCCCTGAGGGCTTATGTCATTTTGTTGTATTTGTCTTGCCGACTTTAAATAAAATGTATCTTATCTTATCTTACCAATACGTTTCCATGACCTGTTCAAGGACACATTTAGTAAGACATCTTTCTGAAAATCGGTTTTTGTGGAATGTTCTCGTTTCTTGTGATAAACAAGTTGAAATTGGAGAATTTGAATTTGTGTACATCGAAATTGTATTAAGGCCAGTCTTTTGTTAGAATAATCAGGCTGAATGTTTAATAGACATTCCTGGGATAACCGGGTAAGTAAAATGTGGGAAACATCAAGAAACAGAAAGTCGTGTTTCCAAAAAATTGTTTCTTTCGAAGTAGAAAGTTTAATTTAAAGGTTTATTTAAATTAGATATTTGCTGATTTGACGAGCAAATCTATCCATGTGTGTTTAGAGTTTTTGCTATTCCATTATTTAACCCTTAGCCTGCTAAGGGTAACTACAATATCCTTTGCGTCCATTGTAAAACCAGATCAGGCTGATCAGAGTTTACAATGTCCGGCTGCTCATCAGTCATTTCTCCAAAACGCCCCTTTGTAACATAAATGTAATGGTCTAAATTTAAAGAAAGGACAGTCGATTATACATTCATAGCGGGCTAAGCGTTAATCAAGAAATCAATACATTATTTATTTAATAATAGTTGACGCCTTCAGTTTTCAACAATTCCGACACTCTACCCTTATTCCTTTTCATATGAGATTGTTACTACAGTTACATTTAACCCTAGATTGGTCAAAAATTAAAGAAAGGACAGTCCATTATATATATGTAGCGGGTTAAGTGTTAAACATGAGTATTTCAGTTTGTGAATGCAGTAACTTCAGAATATGGTTTTGGATATTTACTAAATTTAATTTAAATGCATTTTTTTTAAAGCCGCTCGACAAGAAACGACACCAAACCATTTGATATAATTGGGATTAATTTGGAAATTTTCCATTTACAAACGACGTTTAAAACCGCCTTAACGCTGAAAATATACGAATCAATTTATAAATTTAACCCAAAGGTACTAACTTCACGTTGATATAGTTTCTGAACAAAGGAGTATACAGTTTCAAGTGTCATTTAAAAGTCATGGCTCATTAAGCACAGTTGGCATATAAAGACCTTTATCCATGTGGACAAATAGTGAACATAGAATAAAACATTGGAATGAACTAATTGAAGTAAATCAATAATGAAATATAATCAGTACGGTGTTAACTTAGTGTTTACAAGCATATGATGCAAAATAGTGTTAGCTTTAATGTATTTTCACTTTTCGTGAGTGATTCAAACTTAACTGTGTTAGGGTGCTTAAAATAGAATTATTTTTAATTTTATTTTTTTTGGTCTTCAATATACACTGAAAACAACAACAATGAAATTCATCAACAAGTACTGAAATATGCATAACAGAGATTGCAGGTATGTACATTTCTTTTCATATGACAAAATCGATATTTCTCAATAGGCATTTTGTGGTTTATACCTCTAAATTTACAAAGGGTATCTATTGGTTTAATATGAACATATTATTCAAAAGCAAATTGTGTTGATATATGCGATAGTTAATTAAGACATGTACTAACTGTTTGCAAGTTGCTATTCCATCTTTTAGTGTAGAGTTAACAATCTTTTGGACATGAACATATATTGCACCAACCAATACTTTGTCAGTCCAAGATCATTTAATAAGGTGTTTTGTAAACATGTAATCCAAGGTAACTCAACATTTCAATCATGTGTAACACATATAAAGTGTTATACAAAACACAACTTATCTTTTCACATCTGGATTCTTGCGAAGACTCCAGATTTTGTCAAAACGCCTTTGCAATTGGAAGTGTGCATATTGCATTTTTCTAATGAATAACATATAGCTGAAATCTCCAAGAAGAAGAAAAAAAAGAAGAAGAGAAGTTCAGAATCTATAATAACCTCATCATAGGTCTGTTTGGGTCGAGGCCATACCAATTACACCTTACAAAGTACATACATATTATTCAGTAAGTCACATAGAACTCTTGAGCACAGTCTTAGACAATTATATAGTAACCCTTAACCCGCTATGAACGTATAATGAACTGTCCTATCTTTAAATTTAGACCATTCCATTTATTTTACAAAGGGGAGTTTTTGGAGAAATGACTGATGAGCAGCGGACATTGTAAACCCTGATCAGCCTGCGAGTTACAATGGACGAAAATTCTATGGGTTAACTAGCATTACTAATTGATCGATGTTTGAATATAAAGGAAACCATATGTAGTAACATAAATTATGCAAAAAGTTTTAAGATATTAATTGATCTTTCTTTCAAAAGAAGCGTGCAGCGTGCATAATACGATTTTTTGAATAGACGAGTCTCTCTCTCTCTCTCTCTCTCTCTCTCTCTCTCATGTACGTTAGTAAGGATTAATCTCATGAAACCTCTACTTTTGGAATAGTCTCTCTCTCTCTCTCTCTCTCTCATGTATATTAGTAAGGATTAATCTCATGAAACCTCTACTTTTGGAATAGTCTC